>JANTPZ010001389.1:0-12444 GCA_025593235.1 Vachellia pachyceras | reverse complement strand
AGTTCCTATTCACAAGTTTCAGCAAGCTCTCCAGGACACTACGGACCTACTTCTCCTGCAAGAGGCACTTCTCATGGATCACCATTGGGGAAGACATCTACAGTTAGCCAGTTTAATAGAAGAAAAAATTGGGGATGTTCTGGAAGTGCTCAAACTCAAGATATAACATTTTCTCCACATTGGCAAGGTCAATGTCCTGACAGCTCCATCCATGGTGAAGGAACAGCTCAACTTCTTAGCAGCTCACCATCTTATCTGCAGTCGAATACTGATGCCGCAAGCTGGAAGCAGCGAGGAGGTGGAGCTAATCAGAAAATGGCATGCTTGTTTATGCCAAGTTCTAATTCAAACTTGCAATCAACAGAATTGGGACATGACAACCAAGAGTCATGCTTATCATTGCCTGATCCTGGTGATTGGGATCCTAATTATAGGTAAACAGTTGGATTTTAAACATTTATTTCTATTCGATTTGTTCTTGTGATTATTATCTCGCATGTCTGTTTTTGCTTCCATTTTGCATTGTTATGGAAATAGATCTGAAAATGTATTAGGACTATAAATGTTTTTGTCAAATCATGTGAGGAACCAGTTCTGACGATTGTGTGAAGAATGAGACCCCAAGTCCCCAAGGCCCACGAAACAAGTCTGACCAATCTGCTAAATGTAAGGAGGTTGGGTTCACCCATCTCTATAAATATTTTATTATTGAAATCTACTTATTCTTCCTGCTAAGAAGCAGAAGAGTTAACAGACGTATTTTCTTAAATTTTATGGGAAGAAAAGGTAGTTACAGCCCTTTTTGAAATGTGTCATAAAACATCATTCTTGGTCCCTTGAGTGGCAGTTAAAAATTTCAAAGTGGGCAGATTTTTTTTTTAAGGTGACATGGCCTGCTTAGTTGACCAAGTGATCTTGGGCGTAGTCTAGTGCCAATCTTTTGATTGAAAGTATCTCTGAAGTCGTATTAGTTGCAAGATAATCATTATCTTTATCTATTTCAATTGCACCATGTAATGTCTTTAGAATTGATAGGCTTTTAGGATGAAACTTCGTCCTTGGGCTGTCTTTTGAACATTATAGTCTCTTAGCATCTGGCCATGTCTTCTTTCGATAGTCACTTCATGTGAAGAAAAAGATCTGTATGTTGATATATATTTCCTGTACAAGGTAACTGAAAAATATATACAAGACGAAAACCGAAGTTTACTTCCTAAATATCCTTCTAAAAAACTACTCTGATAAAAATAAGCAGTGTCCACAAATACATTATGCATGAAAATCACTAAGATCTTGCCATGCTCTTTCTCAGGTTGGATAATAGATGTTGATCATGTCTAGCTTGCTGAGATATTCATCAAAGTTCTGTCTTGAAAGCCCTTTGATGATAATATTTGTCATTTTCTCTTTGTTTGGAGCATATGTCAAGCAAATTATCCTTCAATCTTTCTCTTGAGTGTCTTCCACTTCAACATGCTTAGTTCGACCATGCTTAACTAGATTGAGTGATATGCTTATAGCTACTCTGTTGCCATAGTAGAACCTAATTGAAAAATCTTGGTCTGCTTGTAATTCTGTTGCTTATCATTGATATATTTGCCATAGTTTCATTGGTATATGAAAACAGTTATGAGCTTGGCTGGCAGAAGACGAGTGTAACTACCTTCTGGTACAATTGGTAAAATGTGATGGCCACACTCTGATTCACAATCCAAAGGATCGGAGAACTTGTCTATGTCAAGAAGTTTTCTCTTGGTGGGAATTTTAAGGAGGATAATTTGTTCGTAACATACTTTTTATTATTCTTTCTCCCTTTAAATAGAAATCTTATAGGTAGAGGAATTTTTATGTGAAGAACCAATTTACTGATGAAAAAGAAAATGCATGTGTTGAAAAGTTATAAAAAGGATTGTTATACCCTTTTAACTTGGTGATTTTTTGGTTTGACTATTGTTGAAGAGCACGTGCGTCAATCCTCCTTCGCTGACATATCCTAACCATCCCAAATCTTCCTGGAACATTTAATGCTATGTTTGGTATGATGGAATTGGGAGATGGAATTGGAAATGGAATTCATTTCCTATGTTTGGTATGGTGGAATTGGAAATGGAATTCAAAATGGGTAGAAATGAATTCCATGATGTAACCCATGGAATTGTATTCAATTCCATGGAATTGATTTTTTGACCCATCATTTTTTCTCTATATTCATCTCCATTTCCATCCTCATCTCCATTTCCATTTCCATTTCAGATTGTTCCATTTCCAATTTCATGCTAGGAGCCAGTCGGTGATTGTCATAGATACCCATGTGCTGGTTCCCTTATTTGTTAACCCTCCTCCAGTTACTCCCTCCTATGCCTTTGGCATATCCATGTCAACTGATTTCCCTTTCCTAGACTATCTCCCTTGCATCTGTAGATAGCTTTGTAAACAGAGCCATTGTAGCTGGCAAGTTCAAGTGAAATAAAAGTACCATTCTTTTTTTGGCCAAATGAAAGTATCATTCAGTAAATTGATCACAATGATCAACTTCGGCTTCATGAGTGCCTAGGGACCAAAACACAGGGCTCAACCTCCAAGACAATGAACCTGGGTCCCCTGCACATTTCTGTCCGGTAACCAAATATAGAATATATGTTACTACTGAATAATAAAAACCATTGACACTGCTTTCTGAAAACAGTGGTGACCTCTAACCTTTTCAACATCTCCAGGCTGTTCTATAGATAGCTCCTAAATATTCATGTTGCTAACTAGTAATGGATTAGATATTTTAGTTGTCACTGTTATATCTTCTGATATTTCCTTAATTTTTATATATCGAGGTGATATTTATATTCTTATCAATAGTTCAATTCAAATCCAGTGATGAACTACTTCTGCAAGAGGATAGTTCAGATGGAAGCTGCTTGGCAACTGAGTTTGGCAGAAGTATGAATATTGCTTCCACGGAACCGTTGGTTGGATTTGGAAGGTTCAATCATGCCTCCAGCACAAGCTCACCTATATCCATTCAGAGGTACACTGCCTAGAAGTTACTTTCTTATCATTTTGCCTTTTACTTTGTCCATACTTGGTGTTTCCTTCACACAGTTGATTTGTAGCTTTCTATGACATTATGAAGATTTGCAGTGAATTGAACTCCTCATAACATTGGAGACTTCGGATGTGTTTTTCCTTTTGATATTAAAAATACTAAAGTTCAATTGTGATGCTTTTTGGGCTCGTTATTTAATTATCATGGATTCCTTTCACTGAATTTCGTTGTGTACTTCAGACAAAATGGACCGGTTCAAGCATATTCCAGTGTAGAGATGGATAGCACTCCAGCTCATGATGTGCAAGCTGGGTACATGCTTTCGATGTCTAAGCCTTTTCATCTCATACCTCGTATTTTGCAAAATTCTCCTAGCCGTTTTGGTCTGCAACCTGTCCAAAGATTTGCCCATGGCAGACCCACTCAGTTCAGTGATTGGAATCAAATGAAGGCCCAGGCATCTCCTTACAGTTTCGGCAGTGGAGGCCCGCGTTCTCCTAGAAATAACTCGTTTGCCAATAGTATGACATGGGGTATATTACTTTCCACAATCCGTCTGCTTAATTTCTCGTATTTCAAGTTTTGCTATGCATTATTACGTCCACGTCATCGCCTTCCTCCCCAAATTGCATATTTCCCAAAACGTATTTTAACAAACTAAGTTGAGTGGCACACTCTTGTAGGGCGTAGAGTTAATCCTCCAGTCTCAAACATTCCGCCTGCATCTTGTGCAAGGAAAGACTGTGCAAGGATAGACTAGCAGTGGATCAGCTTGTCGTTTTATGGTGGTTTATGACGAGGGTTATCGTAAGGTGATAAAAAGGGACAGAAGGGAAGGGGGAAATACTGTACTTCATTAAGATGAGGGTATGTCGTAGAGATGAGAGGGGGACCCCGTCCTAATGTTGATCGTTTGCTGTGCTTGCATAAATGTACTTCATGGTTATAGTGTGTATGCCATTGATCATTTATTCCAGTGATGGTAATTCAGATTCTAGCCAATTCAACATGTTGATGCGATTTACTTAAGTTTCTCAAGCCTCACAGAATAGTTAATTTTAGGGTCAATTTATCAAATTATTTTATAACTTTCATAATCAAAGTTTCCACTTCTGTAAATTTTGTAATTAATTTTTTTAAAGCAAAGTTTGTATGTATTAATTATGATTCTGACCCTTTGATACATGTTAACCATAGTATTTGACAGATTATTGATATTGAATGTATTTGACATTATTTTGTTGCAAGCACAATACCAATCACAAATATGAAACCAAATCTAATCTTTATAATAGGCCACATTATTTATAAATAATGAATTCTAAACACGATGCCATACCAGCTAGAATTGTTTCTTTTAAAGATTTGAAGAAAAATACTTAAGTCAAGTTTCTTATTTCTGTTATGTTAAATTATCTAATTAAATGTGGTAATATGTCATATTATATAACTATAAACCAACATAGAGAAAGCAAGAGACATAAGTTGTGAATTGATAACTTGAGATAATGGATATAATTAACTTGATATAAGCATGATTCACATTTGAACATTATAAGCTATGGTCAAAATGCATTCATGTATTTTCTAAAATTAGGTAGTTTATTTTAAGCACAAAGTATTCTAGAGATTACTTTTTTCAGTAAAAATAATTATATTGTAAAGTAAAAAAAAAGATAAAATGATTAAAATACAAATTCAATAGAATCCCCCCTAAAAAATCAAGGAAATATCGTTGAAAGTGTTGTAAAAATAAGGAATAGACAAGAGATTGGGATGAATAAGATGAAGGAGATAAGAGAAGCAAGAGAATATTGGAGAGAAAGAGGGAAAAGTCTTCATTCACTTAAAACTTGTAATTATATGGCACAAGCCAACTACTTATAGGCTACAAATCACTTTGCCAAACACACAATAAACAAATAGTATTGTGCCTCATTAAAACTTTACTAGAAAAAAACTAATGGGACAAAACTTAGTGAAATAAAAAGAGTACACAATACATATTGAAGTTACTTTGTTAAAAACCTTACTAAAAACATGGTAAATGAAAATTTGTTCAAGTAAAAAAGAGTACAACACAATTTTTTCTCCCCTTATACTATCACTTTTGCTTCTTCTTATAATAAAAACATTACCTATGCTCCCCTAATTGAAATCATCATTTGTCTTTTGATTTCAATAGAGTATACTAATTTCTTATCAAGTAAATAATTTTCAATACCTTTTAAACCACATCTTCCTTTTAGCTGAACTATACATTATCATCATATAATATTTTTAAACTATATTCCTCCAAGTCTCTAATATCTCTTCTAAATATGATGAATTATTAATATACTCTCCACTAGCCTTATGCACTATGAAAGAGGTATCCGGAAAAAAACTATCGCAATATATATATATATATATATATATTGCATCAACCTTCAACCTTTTCCAAATAGAATGATAACATATAATAGTTTCATAGAATTATTACATGAAATATTAGTTTTACTATCTATTTATATACCTGCAGAAACCTGATTTTGCCAATAAAATTACAACATGCAATATCAACAAATCATGTAAATTATTGTAGAATCAGGACTCCATTTCCATTTAATTCAATATATTTTGTATAATCAAGATCACCATGGAAAAAATTCAACAAAACAAAATAATATAAACACAACTATTCATAAGAATTTTATCATAAAATTAAATAAATCCTCAAATATCACACAAAGCTATATATTCCACTATTTAAATTCATAAACATTTACATTTTTTATAGCTGAACTCGATAAATAAATTAACATAAAAATATGCAAACTAGTTTCTAAATATGTATTTTGGAGATGAATACATTATCGTTTAAAATTGATAACAATAATTATCCTTAGATTTGAACCAACACTGCCAAAACTGTACTGCATGTTTGAAAAGACATTATTCCCTCAATAAGAGTACTGTGAAGGGAAGAAAGATGTTGAACTTAACAATACAATACGATTACACGATTACAGTTATTATCTCTTCTCATAAATATTTTTAATAGCCATGGGAAAATATAATTAATTTTCCATTGTAAATCTCAACAGTACAATATGATTACAGTTATTATCTCTTCTCATGAATATATTCCTTACTTTTACTTTTAATAGTGTACCTTCAACTCTTCCGATATGGGGTTAATTCGTAGTTTTAAGTTTTAACCGATTCTCTCACCATGTGGGAGCAGTTTTCTCTCCTCTGTGAGAGTTAGTTACGATGAGTACCGTCGTCGAGATCGTAACAACTTCGCTAACGACTTCACGCAGAGGAGCGAGAGGAAGAGTGTGACCTCTGGTGCCCACTGCGATGGAGGAAAGAGTGAGCTACGTGACTGCACATCCCAGGAACGCAGCTGAATGAGAGGAGTATAGAGTGGAAGCAACTCATTGGTGGTGGAAGAAGTACGAACGAGATGCTGAAAGACAAGGGAGGAAAAGAGCAAAAAGGAGAAATGAGATCGCAGAAGAATCAGCATCAGAGTAAGGAAGTAACAGCAAAACTCACATAGAATAAGAATAACCCGCACAAGAAGATTGGAGCAACGCTCATGGCAAGCTGATCACGGAAAGAAATTTGAATCGAACAATTACCTGTCAAATGATTAGGAAAGGATGGAACATCGAGAAGAGTTCAGATCTAGAAATAACATAAGTTGAAAGAAATGCATTCATCTTTGAGGTTAGAAGGAAGGAGGACTATTAAAGAATCTTGAAAGGACGACCGTGGGCTATACAAGGAATTCTATTGAGTGTACAGCCCTGGCACAACCTACAAGGAAATGGAGTTTCATCTGTGCCCGTTCTGGATTCAGTTTCATGATATTCCAGTGGAAGGAATGTATGAGGAGAACGCAGTTGCATTGGGATCAATGATCGGCGAAGTGGCTTTGGTGGAGAATCCTAGGAGGAATGAGATGTTAATCAGAAGCTTCTTGAGAGCTCATGTGATAGTGGATATAAGGAAGCCACTAGTGACTGGGATGTGGTGTCCAAGACCTGAGAGGGAACCAATCTGGATCAAGGCAAAATATAAAAGACTGCAGAATTTCTGTTATAAATGTGGAAGAATTGGACATGATCAAAGAAGTTGTCCACATGAAGAGCAGGAGGAAGGAGATGAGGATAGGAGATTTGGAGGCTGGTTAGGTGTGCAAGCAACACGCACAATTTATAATATAATAAACCAATACAAAGCTGGATGGGAGGAGGAACTGGAAGAAAGAAGGAATGGAAATAAGGCAGATACAGGAAAGAAGAAACAATATGAGGAGAATGAGGAAATAGTAGAAATAACAATAATTGAAAAGGAAAATGAAAAACAGAAAGCAGAGGAAAGGAAAACCGAAGGGAGTAAGGAGGATAGGGGAAGAAAGAGTCAGAGAAGAAAAACTCTAGTGTGGAGATTATGGAGAGAAGAGTGGAGGAAAAAGAAAAAGCTGAAACAGTGGAGACGGTAGGAGGAATGAAGAAGACAGAATCTCCAGAAGGTAGGGAGGACTTGTCAAAAGCTTTAGTAATACATGGGACACAATCACCAATGTCTGATGTATTCAAAGGCATTAAAAAATCAGATTGAAGAGAGAAAGGGAAGAGGAAGAGGAAAGGGAGATAGAGAAGAGGAGAAAGATCATCATCCAAAGGGAGGAACACTTGAAGGACTCCCTAACGACAATTGGACAGAGAAAAACAGTTAAAAAAATATAGCGGTGTGAAAAGAACAATAGGCAGAAGAGAAGTCAGAAGAGAAAGGGACATAATGAAGGGCGAAGGGGATAAGAGGACAGGAAGAATGAAGGAAGCAGGGGTATACACAATGGAAATGGAGAGGCAGGAAATAAAGGATGACAAAGCAAAGAAGCAAGTATAACAAGAAAATGAGGAGGCTATACACAATGGAAATGGAGAAGCAGGAAATAAAGGATGACAAAGCAAAGAAGCAAGTATAACAAGAAACTGAGGAGGCTGCGGGCTAGCCTATAACAGCCACCAGGAATCAATGAAGCTATAACATGGAACTGTTAAGGAATGGGAAGACCCCTGAAAGTTAAGAAATTGAGGGAGGAGTGTTCGAGACAGAAACCCTCAATAGTCTTCCTAATGGAAACTAGAATGGGGACAGAAAAAATGCAAAGAATGAGAAAATCATTACAATATGATGAGGAATTTTATGTAGCACCAATCGGAAGAGGTGGAGGTCTAGCTCTATGGTGGAGAAAAGAAGTGATTATTAACATATGGCATAACTCAAAGCATTTGATACATGTGAGTTCTATTTCCAGCACCCACAATAGCCTAAATTTTATAACGTTCATGTACGGATCGTAAGGGGACAAAGGAAAAATGGCAGTATGGAATACAATGAGGAACCTAGCTAGAAGGGTATATGGCACTTCGCTATGCATAGGGGATTTCAATGATGTGGCAAATCGAGATGAGAAGATGGGAAAAGTGCTAGTAGATATCAGAAGAATATTGAATTTTCAACGCATGATGTCTGATTGTCAATTAATGGACCTGGGATTTTAAGGAGCAAGATACACTTGTAGTAACAAGAGGTTGGGGGATGATCATGTCAAGGAGAGGATAGACAGGGCACTGGCAAATAGCAATTTTGTAGATACATTCCAGCAGGCACTATTGTCTCATATTGAGCCAGTAGGGTCTGATCATCACATGTGGCTCCTTGAACTAGAACATAAACATGTAAGGATACAGACCATTCAGATTTTAAGCAAGCTGGGCTGAGCATGAAGAGTTTCCTATGGTGGTAAGGAGGGGATGGGCAGTGGGAAGGAAAATAAGTGGGAACTCAGTGCTGGAGATTAAACGCAGATTGATCAATTGCAGGAAAGTGCTTGTAGAGTGGGGTAGAGAAAAATTTCCCAATGCTAGGAAATTAATTGAGCAATTAACAAAAAAACTGGAAAAGTGCAATAAAGGAATTCTGGATGGAAAAAAATGAAGCTGAAGAGATAATAAATAAGATTGAGGAAGCATGGGATAGAGAGGAGACCTATTGGTGGCAAAGATCCAGGGTGAAATGGATAACAGATGGAGACCGAAATACAAAATTTTTCCATACCAGCACAATACAAAGAAGAGCAAGAAACAAAGTGACCAGGTTGAGAGGCGAAAATGACATCTGGCTGGAGGAGGAGGAGGATGTTAACAATCAATTTGTGAATTTCTACAAGGACCTCTTTAAGGAAGAGGGAAGTCAAGGAGTAGAAGAAGCACTGAGTTATGTGGAGAGGTGTGTATCAGATGTGGATACAAGTTATCTGGAAATAGAGGTTACAGAAGAGGAGATAAGAGAGGCTACCTTTCAACTGAATGGAGGAAAAGCTCTAGGGCCAGAATGGGTTTTCTGGTATGTTTTATCATGTAGCATGGCAGGAAGTAAGAGAAGAGGTGAGGCAGTTGGTTACTGACTTTTTCAAAAACAAGTCAGCTTGGAGGTTATTAATAATACTAATGTGATAATAATACCCAAAGTAGAACATGCAGAAAGGGTAGGTCAATATAGACCCATAGGATTGTGTAACTTTGCCTATAAAATAGTTTCCAAAGTATTAGCAAACATGATGAAATCAATAATGAGGAAGATATTAACTGAAAACCAGAGGGCGGTTGTAGCAGGCCGCTTGATCCAAGATAACACAATGGTGGTACACGAAGCATGATCCAGGATAACATAATGGTGGTACACGAAGCTTTCCACTATCTGAAAAACAAGAAGAAAGGTGGAAGTAGCAATCAAAATTGACATGAATAAAGCATATGATAGACTTAAATGGAAGTTCATTGAAGAGGTGCTGAGGTAAATGGGCTCTGGAAACAAGCTGATCTCATGGATTATAGACTGTGTATCCATAGCAAAACTGAACCTGGTAGTGGCAGGACAGAGTATTGCAGATATGGAAATGACAAGGGGGATTAGACTAGGTGATCTATTATCTCCATATATGTTTATATTGGCAGCAGATGTCCTCTCAAGGATGATACAGTGGCACGTGCAACAAAAAAAGTTGAGGTGGATCAAGCTAGCAAGAAAATGCCCGGTACTGTCACATAG
The DNA here is from genome assembly GCA_025593235.1 of Vachellia pachyceras. Classification (NCBI taxonomy): domain Eukaryota; kingdom Viridiplantae; phylum Streptophyta; class Magnoliopsida; order Fabales; family Fabaceae; genus Vachellia; species Vachellia pachyceras. The sequence continues at coordinate 2,291 of JANTPZ010001389.1, read as the reverse complement.
CTTTTTGCAAATGATGCACTACTATTCATTAATGCAGAAGGAAGGAATTTTAGAATATTGAAGAAAATTATATATTGTTACTCAAAGCATCAGGGCAAAGGGTAAATTTTGACAAATCAAGCACCTTTTTCTCTAAGAATGCAAGCAATGAAGATAGGAAAGTAGTATATGATGTTCTGGGCATAAAAGACAATGAAAACCCAGGCAAGTATCTAGGGGTACCTATGATTTGGGGGAGAGCAAGATCTGAAACACTTGCTTTTGTGAAAAGTAAGATGAGTATGAAATTACAGGGCTGGAAAGAGAAACAGCTAAGCTTTGCTGGTAAGGGAATATTAATTAAAGCAGTAGCTAATGCAGTCCCAATCTACCCAATGTCATGCTTCAAATTCCTAAAAAAAACATATGCGAAACTGGGTGGAATGGTTTCTAACTTCTGGTGGGGACAAAAAGGGGAAGAAGGAAGAATCCATTGGAAGGCTTGGAAGAAGTTGAGCTGCCCTAAGGGGGAAAGGGGAATGGGGTTTAGAGTCCTAGAGATTTCAATAAGGCCCTATTGGCTAAAACAACATGGAGATTGTTACATGACCCTAATGCTATATGGCGTAGAATCATACAAGGCATTTATTTTCCAAATGGAAATTTCCTGGCTGCAAAAAAAGGAAACAAGGCTTCTTGGAGATGGACTAGTATCCTGGAAGGGAGGGACCTGTTGGTAGAGGATTTGCACCGGAAGTTTGGGAATAGGGAACGAATAAGAGTTTTCGTGGACAAATGGGTTCTAACATGTGAGGGATACAAATTGAAGGAGAGACAACTAAGCAAAGAGTTGGAAGGAATAATGGTAAAAGAGCTTATAAGGGAGGGGAAGTGGAACTTTGAAAATGTGGGAGGAAAACTGGATGAGGAGGATAAAGAGCATATCTTGAAGTTGAAGATCCCAGTAGTGCAAACAGATGATAAACTGATTTAGAGGAGGAGCAGAGATGGGGAATATGTTGTTAAACTGGGTATTAGGCAACATGTTAAAGGGAAAGCAAAAAGGAAAAGAATGCAGCAAGCAGTTCATATTCACCAACTAAGAAGTTATGGAATGGGTTGTGGAACATGAGAATATGCCCAAAGATATGTAGCTTCCTATGGATAGCAGTGAGTGGAGCATTAGCAACAAATGAAGAGTTATTCAAGAAGAAATGTGCTAAAAGCCTTATCTGTAAAATATGTAAGACCAAGGTAGAGACGGTAGAACACATGTTATTCCTGTGCCCATGGACAGCTCAATGCTGGTATGGTTCCCCACTAGCACTGAGATTCGAGGAACATAGCATGGTGAGGATGGATAAGTGGATAGAAGAATGGATGAATATGGAAGAGAGACCTGATGAATATGGCATAGCACTATTTACTGCTGTATGTTGGGGAATCTGGAAAGCAAGGTGCAAATTTGTATTTGAGCATATTGAGTTAGATGCTCTACAATGTGTAAGTGGGGCAATCAGATTGGTGAATGAGTACTGGAGGGCAATGGAAAATAGAACAAGAAGAAATGGAGAAAGAGGAACTAGTGTCTAAGTCTGATTCCTTTGAAGAGCTATAAATTCATCAATAATGGCCTGTTTCAAATGGGGCGATTGAAGTGCTTTTGAAACGGTACATGGTATACTTTCTGGGGTATATGTTAATCCTATGTATAGGGATTTTAGTTTGAAAATGCCATGTTTGCTGCGGGTTTGCATTGGGTTAGTGTCTTGTGATGTGTGGGATGGTTGACTAGGCAAGTCTAAAGGTAGCAAATAGGATGAGTTGGTCAGGTTTATATGTAAGGAATTAGGTGAGGTAGGATTAAAGGAAGGAGTTTGGTCAGATAAGATGGGTGACTTTGGTGGTGTTATTGTTGTGGTCGATGTATGTAAAGTGGTGTGTGGTTCAATAGGTGAGGACACAATAGGGGAAGAGTTATTTGTTTCTGGCTTAGTAGGTATGTGGTTCAGTAGGTGTGATTGATCATTTTCTGGTTATGGCTGATTCAAGGTCAGGTTTGTGTCCTATAATAGTTCAGAAACACCATGATCAGCATTAATAAAGTTGAGATTGTTGTTGTTCCTTTCGATTCAAGAATCCACAGTTAAAAGGAAAGTATTCTTCATTGAACACAACATGGCGTGAGATGTAGATTCTTCCAGTGGGCTGAGACATTTGTATCCCTTGCGAGAACCACTATAGCCAAGGAACACACATTTAGTACTACGGAACTAAAATTTATTCTGACTATATAGCTTAAGGTAGGGAAA
>JANTPZ010001388.1:0-27203 GCA_025593235.1 Vachellia pachyceras | reverse complement strand
TTTTTAGACACTTCTAATGATTTAACTACCTCTTCTTAGTTCTGGCGAAGTAGTTAAAAGTGCCCTATATTTAGGATCGGAGGGAGTTTAGGTAAATTGATTCTTTACCTCAATAGCTTGTTTATGGGTTTCTTGCCTCATGTTATTGTCTGGAGAATCTAATGGTTCTGTGTGTATTTCATCTTATTTAATCAATCTAGGGTACAAATGTGTCTAAAGATCACTGGAAAATAAACCTTATCCATTCAAATGCCATAGGATCTAATTCAGGAAATGTGAGCTACCCTGATCCCAGTGAGAGAATAATTTCAAGACTATTAGGATACAGAATGTTTGAATAAACAAATAAATTAATGATATTTATTGATTTAACCATAAAAAGCTGCAGGTATGGATGTTGGCCATTAGTGGGTTTTTGAGCAATTAACCCAATTGCTTCCAACAAGCCACTTGAACATTCGTTGATCGTTAATCGATATCATAGCTAGTTGTCAGTGGTTCTAAATTGAGCTGCCTGTGGTGGGTTCTAACCAGTGAGAAATTCAAGTGGAGTGTTGTAGGACATAGCCGTGGGGATTTGGACTCTTTAAGGATAGCCAATTGATGGAGACCAAGGTAGCCTGAGGTACCAAATCCTAATTTAATACTTTAGAATACTCCATGGGGCACCTAAGTTAGTTGACTACTCCACCTTTGGGTGTCCGTCAATTAAGGACTTGAATAAGACCTTTTCAGCCCCATGTCTTTTCTTTAAATAGGCATCTAGTCATTAGTTGTTGATTCACTTATTCTTGATTATGAATATATTTCATTGATTTGAGAAATTTCCCTTTCCTCTCCAGTGTCTCAGTACGTGTAGAGCCATTGAGCCAACTTACAAGGAAGGGATATAGAAATTTAGTTCCCGTATCTCCTTGCCTCTACATAGTCCTATGCACTCACATTAATTTTCTGGATTTTGCGTGGAAAAAACTGTTTTACTATACTGAATAAATTGGAATTTGCAAAGAAGTTTTCATGGTAATTCTTTCCTTGATGTGAACATGAGAAACATTTTTCGGATTGATTAATTGTATTCTTAGGTCAAAATGAAATTTCAATTATAAACCCTATGATCTTACACTGCTATCTTCAAGTCAGATGATAATGAGATGTTATAACTAGTTAAAATGTTTCTCCTGTCTTTCAGGTCATGGAAGAAGTGTTGCCGTTATGTGTGCACTGTTAGTGGCACTAGGTGTTGCAGAAGATTGGAAAAATGCTGAGAAGTTGATCAAACAAAAACGGCCTTACATCCGGATGAATGCTCTCCATCGGAAGGCACTTGAAGAATGGTCGAAGCACCGGTTATCTGCGCCGAAAAAGAGAGGAGAGATGGGTGTGAGTTCCTCAAGTCAATCACAGTTTGATGGTCTTTCAAATAGTTCATGAAGACAACTGAAAACCATGCATATGTTCTCCTTATTTCCTTTTGAATTGTTGTTTCCGAGTTGCACAATATACTCCATTGTTGGATTCTTGGGGCTCTGGTACTTGACCCTGTTTCTAGCATGTAGTATAAGCTAACATGGAATGACCGGAAGTAAAATGAAGTTGCCCGGTTAGTGGCGCCGAAGAGCTTAGAATTCCAAGAAGATATTGCCATGAATTGCTGATAACTTTTTTTTTAAGAAAATTTATTTTGATTTGCTTATTCTAAGGTATATTCTAATTATTTGATTTTAATTTTTCCTCCTTTTTTTTTGGGCCATAACTCTCGCGCGCGCGCGCACACACACATCCCTACAGAGGGTTTGAACTCAATTTCCATCTGAATTCGAAATTTCCCTCACCAAGCATCACCTCTTGAATAGAAGGTGATGAGTAATCAAGGTTACAAAAATTACTTTCTTTGGCATGAGAATGTCTAGCTAGTTAATTAGCAAGTTTTTTTTTTTGAATTAAACCTGGATACCATTAAAACTTAAAAAAGGAGTACAAACAAGGGAGTTGCAAAGCACCTAAACCCCCTCACCCCCAACTAGTTCTGGCCGCGGGCCAGCCCACCTTTTGCCCATTTGGCCCATATTTTTACAGCCCGTTAACCTGCTAGCTCGCCATTTTTCCCCTTTTTATTTTATTTTTATTATTATTTTAGTTAAATTTTTTAAAAAAATAATACAACACATTTACATAAAATTTACCAAACTCATTTGATTTTGTGAAAGAAAAATATAATCAACAATGTTTACAATACATAATCAACAATTTCCAAAGCAAGCATGCATTTAAGATGAAATAATAAGGTTTAAAATAACATTTGAAGCTATTGAAATATCATTTTCTTTCTATTAAAAAATATAAAATGTTTAATTTTTTAAAAATAAAAATAAAATAAAAAACGGGCTGGCCAGCCAACCCGCGAGCCAAAAAGGCTCAACCCATTTAGCCCTTTTTTTACGAGCTTCCATTTAGGCAGCCCAAGCCCACCTCAGCCCGCGGACTGAGTCCGTTTTCCTAGTGCTACCCCAACCCTATTCAAAATGAGGTGGTGGTTGCCAAAAAATATAATAATTTCCTACGAGTTCATGAGCTAATTTCGTTAGAGAGTCCGTAGTATTGTTTCCTTCCCTAGGTACATGGGTGATAATAACATGCCAGTTCCTATTCACAAGCAACCTAGCCTCATTTACAATATCTTCAAATGGGTGCTCTGCAGTGCAACCTCTCAACATTAAGTTGACTGCTTCTATGGAATCCAACCTAACATCTACTTGACGAATTCCTCTATTCCAACATAAATAGAGACCATGAATTATTCCTATCAATTCTGCAATTGCTACTCACACAGAAGAGAGCTTACAACTATAACCACATACACTGCTGCAATCGTCTCCTTTGATAACCCCTCCACATCCACATTTTCCAGATCTGAGTACATATGCATCCGTCTCCAATTTATAGAACTCTCTCCTGAATTGGACCCTATTATGCACTTGCCCTCTTGTAGTATTATAGAATGCATACATTGATTTTAGGTCCTGGACCAGACTGGCTCTAAACAGGCTGGAATGAGCCTTAGTGCACTATTCAGCCGCTTCCGTACCAAAGACCATGTTGCATCTATTGACCCATATATCCCAACAAGTATAGCCAAATAAGGTCGCCCATTGGATCTTCTTGGTACAGTACTTCCTTGCCTTATTACTAAGATTCCAGCGTATCCATCTATCCCTTGTAAGGAGGAGAATATTGCCCACTTTGAGGGGTGAACAATATATATCCATCGGTCACGAGCATTCTGGCAGTCTCTCAAAAGATGCATAGAGTTCTCTTCCTGCAGGCACAAAAAAGGACATGTTGCAGAAGCTTCAATCCCTCTATCCGCTCTGAGTTGGGCAGTGTGCACTCTATTATGGGAGAATAGCCACATAAAAAGTCTTAATCTTCTTTGGTACTTGCCAACTCCATAGTTTCCACCATAAGTTATCTTCCTGTTAGTGAATCACTGCAAAAAGGTAATGATAGCTGAATTAACAGAAAAACAACCGTCAGTGGACGGTTTCCAAATGTATAAATCATATCCTCTCTCCTCACGGGGTGGGTGAGCACTCATGATGCAATCAATAGTTTGAGGGTGGAACCAAGTACTCAACTTCCATGCATCCCATTATCCATTCTCATTGGTATAATCATCAACCTTTTCCTTTGAATCGATCATTTCCTCAGCGCCTGGAACCAGATAAATTAGCGGCTTATTCACTTTAGACCAATCATCATGCCAAAAGTTGGCTATCTTGCCATTTCCCATCTTTACTCCCACTCCTCTTTTGAATTTACTCCACATCTCGCATATACTCCTCCAAGTGGAGGATGACGCCTGCTTCTTCATAACTCTGGGCATAGCCTGGTTACCACTTTTGTACTTCGCCCTGAGAACTCTGACCCATAAAGCCTCCCGATTTTTCAATATGTTCCAACAAAGCTTTATAATGAAAGCTTCATTCTGTTTGCGCAAATCCCGAATGCCTAATGAAAGCTTCATTCTATTAATTAGCAAGTTTTAAGGTTTCGTCTGGACAATTAATCAAATTTGTGAATTTTAATTTTTTTGGGAGTAATGTGTCACGAGCTATATTCATGGATAATAATACATGAAGCTTATAACAACTTTCTGAAATTAGATGTAGAGAAATTAGACGTAGATGTAAGTATATAATATAACCCATGAGTCATAACCAATAAATAAAATGGTATTATTTTATAGATTTTAAACATATATTTTTTATTAACATATATTAACTTTTAATATTGAGATTCATGTAGTTGACAAATTGAGCAGTGGACAACTTGCTTCACATGCAATTAAACACTGGCAAAAAAGTGAAAATAAATCAATATTCATAATAATGCCAAAAAATAGTGATGTAGTAGTCCCTTGGTCAAATATACAGCCAATTGATCAGAAGTCACTCTACATTAGCCGTCTCCCTGAAGATCCAAAAGTCACTCTCATATGAGCCCGTCTTCCTTGGGTTTTATAAATAGGACTGTGCCCGCGTCCACTTCAACATATTGTTACACGACTTCCTACAAACATCCAGCACTTTCTTTTTCATTCCCTGCGTTTCCGGACCGGTGAGTTTTCCTTCCCCTTCTCTTCTCCTCGATTCCGTAGCTGATCCCTTACGTTCTTCTACGCTGTGATTGATTCGTTCCGCGATTTTATTTATTTTTGTAATGGAAGCTCAATTACTTGTGTGTGTTTCTTTGATGCTTGATTTTTTTTAATATTTAGCAACGATTTTATGTTATGTACTGCCTGGTTCTCTGTGGTTGGGTGAGTACTGATGATGTTATGGACCATTTTTTTTGTTCGTCTTGAGTTTCTGATTACTGCTGTTCCGAAACCAAGGGATGCAGAAACCGTGGCATGTTTAGTTGTGATATAGATTCTCTATTCGTAGAAGTGCATATATTTGATGAACGATAGAAATAGAAACGAGTTCTCTGAATTCATAAATTTGATTTAGTTGTATATATTTATTGTGTTTTTTCACTCTTTCAAACTTCTGGGAAGCTGGCTTCTTGAACAGTGGCAAAGTCAGGATCATGATTTAGGGGTTGATTTGTTGATGGCGATAATTGTTTCACAAATATCTGTAGGCGGTGTTGGGGAAAGTGATACTACGAGAGACCTGAAGGGTCCTTTCACTGTTAAGAATCTTATATAATATTAATTAATAATTAATTCAAGCTTTTCTTGTCCTATTCTGCAAGTGACCGCCATGTGAAATATTTAGAATTTTGAGTTATTAATAAGTTTAGCTATCAAAGATTACTTTAGTGCCTGCAATGGTGTGTGGACTATGAACTTATAACACGAGATGGGATGGTATAAAGAAGGGTAGTTGACATTGCTTGGTTGTGATTGATAGTTGACATTTTACAAGATCAAAAGCATTAGTATGGTTCATTGGAAGGTCCAACTTGTTGATATAATGGACAAGGCCACATTTCTGAATCACGAATTAACCTTCTTGATTCTATCAGCTGTAACTAAATAATTATCTTGTGAATTGGTTTGATTTCACCCAACAAAGACGAATTGTCTCAATTGATATGGATACAGGTACAAAATGTCAGTTGTGAACGTTTCCAATGTGAGGCTTCCTGCAGCTTCCTTGTCCAGAACCACGCCCACAAGGAGACCTTGTGCTCTATTTAAGAGTGGATCATCCTTAGGCTCTGTGAAGAGTGTTTCTAAGCTATTTGGGTTGAAATCTGAATCCTTCAGAGCTTCTGCCATGGCTGTGTATAAAGTCAAACTTATTGGACCTGATGGCTCTGAGAATGAGATAGAAGCGCCTGATGACTCTTACATTCTGGACTCAGCTGAAAATGCAGGCTTGGAGCTACCTTACTCGTGCAGAGCCGGCGCCTGCTCCACTTGTGCTGGCCAGGTGGTTTCAGGATCTGTGGACCAATCAGATCAGTCCTTTCTGGATGAGAAGCAGATGGAGCAGGGTTATATTCTGACCTGTGTTTCATATCCAACTGCAGATTGTGTGATTCACACCCACAAGGAGAATGAGCTCTGCTAATCAAATTTATGGTTTTGGTTTGTCTTACATGAGCTTGAATATGTAGCAGTCTAGTAAGGAATTGTGAGACTGTACTTGTGCTTGTACTAGTTGCTTTCTTGATGATTTTATAATTATGCTAAGATTGATCCCAGAATATGTTGGGACTGCAACTTCGCCCATATCAATAAAAGTTGTGATCAATTGTTGGGGGATGAGGTATTTCATTTCTTGAGTCTTATTGTTAGAGATGGCCTAATTATTGAATGAATAAGCAGTTCAACTATCTCGTTTTAGTCATTTCATATTAAGTTCATTCTTAGAGCTGGATGATGTTGATGTAGTTATCATTTAAACATTCCAAGATACCATTTAAAGTACTCGCACTATTATTGTCTAACTGCATGTTTTGTCTAGACACGCTTGAGTGCTAATTGTAGCTTGACAAATGCTTTAGCATAAATTTAAGGTGAAATTGACCACCCCTCCAAAATTTTTATTATATACTATGCTATTTTAAGAAACACTATGGCATTCAAAATTTAATTTTAAGTATTTTTTAAGAACATTAAATAAAATATTTAAATAGTATTTAAAATATTTATTTGACCATGTATTTCTCAAATAAAAAAGTATAAATACTTAAAATTACAAGTCAAATTTCACGTGTTATTTTTAAAGGATGTAACGCTTCCCCAAAAGTTATTTTCGCGCAAGTCGAGACAACTCCTCTCACATATTTGTCTCGAAATTTGTGATCGTTCTCGCAATGGAATTTCCAAACAAACCCGTGATGTATGACAAAAAAAAGTTATACGACAAAAACAGTTACTTGTAACAGTAATTTTAATGGTAAAAGAGTTAAAATTAAATAAAAAGCCAGTAATTAGTTAAGATGATATGGGGCTTGTTTGGATAGTCCGTTGGGAGAACGGACACAGATTCCGAGATAAATATGTAAAAGAAATTTTGTCTCGGTAAGCGCATGAATGGCTTGCCTCCCCAAACAAGCCCATGCTGGTGTTACATTTGAAAAATGTATTTTGGTAGGATTCCATAATAATACAATCATATCACTACAACCAGATCCAACAGAAGATCCTCCTCAAGATGCTCAGCCTCAGCATGCTAGAGCCTAGAGGGACTTCAAAACCATGGTTTACATTTGATGATCTACCTCCAGAACTTTTGATTTTATTTTGTCCTATTTTTTATTTTAATTTTCTCAGAAAAGAATCAAAAGATACACAAACAATTCCCCAAATTATTTCCCTCCAGAAAAGAGAGTCCATTAGGGATGCTCCCGCCTTTTCCTGCTCCACTCTTCACAGAACACCGTCTTGGCGGCCTCGAGAAAGAACGCAACAGGGTTCCCGGTTTTTGCATCAGTCTCAGGTAAGAGGCTTTATTTTCCCTTTTCCTTTGAAAATCTCTTCTCTTTCTCTGACATTTCGATCTTCATGCTAACGTTTCGGTCGGGTTGGGTTTAACGTATGCTTTTGTGATTTCAGTTCCCAAAGTTAATCTTCTCAGCAATGTATCTTCCCTTCATTGTCTTCCTTTTGAAAGATATTTGGTTTTGAATGTTTGAATTGTTGATTGTTCGTGAAGTTCTCATTTGATTCGTTCACCAAAAAAACGAAGGTCCTGTTTTGGCATTTGATTCAAATTCTTTGAAAAGAGACTGGCTCTAATATATCGAATTATGGGTTTGGGATGAGCCATTTGATTCCAAGATACTATCTTTGTCCTGCGCTTTGGCTTTTTCCTATTCGCATGTGAGGTGGGTCCAGTGGATTATGAACTCTTGCTTTTCATTTGTGCACTTATTCTGCTTGTGGAAATTCCTGTATAACTCGAGATTCTTCTTTCTAGCTTGGTCTATCTATCTTTTGTATTATTTTTTTTAAAATGTTCAATAGAATCTGACATGGGTTGGAGCAGATTTTTGATTCACATCAACATACGGCTCCATATTTTCTTGCCAACACAAGGAAAAACAGCATAACGACGTCAAAGCAACAAGATCCTTACCCGCAATTCTATTTTTGGCATGTTTTCTTGATATATTCAACATGTCATTTGACAACTTGTGGAGATCTCCATGTCAAGCCGTTATTGTTTAACTATTAGAAGTATTTTGGGATTTTCATCTTCGTAACTAAAGCATTAGAGTAAGAATCACGAGATGCATATTGCACTGTCTCTATAGAAGAACTGCATCAAGGACATTAGACCTTACCTACTTCTTTTCACTTTGGTTGCTTCCTGATTTCAGGCCATGGACACGTCAAATCCTGCAGCATTTGTAAATGCGGAGTTGCTTCCCAATTTCATAGGGAAGAAAGTTCGGGCAGTGGTTCAAGTTCATCAATCTGATGGTGATATTGCCATTGGAAAATCCACAGACGGTAGTCAGCTAACGGTAAAAGGGTTGCCACATGTTCCTGCTATGAATTTTATTGAGGTGATTGGTATTGCAGAGAGCAGCCAATTGATTAGTGCTGAGATATGGACTGACTTTGGCAACACATTCGGTATGAAGCACTACAAAGCGTATTGACTTTTTATTTCCTTAGTTGTAAATTTTTATTGTAATGTGTTTTAATCTGTCAATAACTCAGGTAAACCATGAGCACTAAATCTGGTTGTATTAAACTCATCTAAGCACGCACAAGTCAATGATAATATCTTCTTTTTGTGAAACGACAAATTTATTCAAACTTGAGTGAAAATTTATATAATAGTATGGGTTTCCTATCAGATTATGGAACCAATACAAAACATTGAAGCCGGATACTGTTCAAACAGAACAAAAAAAGTAACATGCTGAAAAATAAAACAAATTTAAACTGAAACATAAGATAAGCAAGTCAGTCCAGTGTTCTTTGTTCTTTGTTCCTTATTCCTTGCTCTATCATCGATATTAACATTACCATTATACTAACACTATTATCCAAAGCAAATAAATCTCATAAAAATGTTCGAGCAACTCTATGGAGGGGGCTTCTTTATACTAAATGTATTTTGAGATTATAATATGATTAAAAAGAATGGAGTGAGAATCTCAAGATGCATGTATTGGTGAAAAAGCTCAAAATTTTTGAGATGAAATGAGAAATTCTTGAATAAATTCAGACTTTAAAATATATAGATCAGATCTTATTATCAGTATATACAGATCAGATAATCTATTATGAATATACACAAGCATGTGAACGGAGTATTTTGGCAGTTTTTTTTATCATTCAGTTGACTTTATATTTTTGTTGGATCAGATCAGTTTAATGGTTTCTTGAGATGGAATGCTCCGTTAGTCCAGGGAATTACCGAATATTTTTGTTATCGATATTCAGTCTTTTTGAAAATTTTTACTGATGATGCTTGATACATCCAACTTATATTATTGCCTATTTATATTGATTTTGCTGTTCCCTTCTGCAGACACTGACTCATATAATAAATTATGCCAACTAGCAAATGGGGAATTCAGAAGTCTGTTTCTGTAGAGACATTGGCAGATGCTGTAGAAGAGGCTAAAATGGTAAGGAGTTGCAGTTTTCAAGCTAAAGCGCACCTTTAGCGTCTAAGTAGTATATGTTTTGAAGTATTATGAGGATTGAGGAATGCTTTTGTTCCCAGAAAAGAAGTAGATCAATGCTTGGTAGAAAGTCTGTTCCATGTTTGAAATTCTATTAACTTATCACTTTGCTATATATATTGTTGGGTTTTTATTTGATTGCGGTTGCCCCCTTTTGTAATGTGAAATCAATTGTAATGGTCAAGATTAGAGTGAAAACTACCCTGAATGCGCAAATTCGATACTGACACACATCAAAATTGACAAACTGACAATGGTATATTTTACATCAAATCATATAATTTTGGGTATAAATACTGAACAAACTCATTTAGTTGGAGTGTTGCTTTTACGATGGTAGTGGTGAGTTAAGAAAGAGCAGTAAATCTTGGTAAGACGAAGTTGATAATCCGAATCTATCAATTAAGAAAAGTTCATCTTTTATATAATCAGATAGTGTAATTGTGGGAAATCTGGATATTTAGCAGGAGTTATTCTACTTTATTGCCTTGATCATTTAAGTAGTTAAATATCTCTAGGATCCTTCTCTGATTGTGCATCTCTGATTCTATGCCGGTAATTATTAGCAAACCTGTATATATTTTGCACCTTTCTCTGAATAATACAACACATTCGTCGGCTTCTACTCAATAATAGTGATTATATGTGTGAATATTTAGTATATGTTTTATCAATCGTATTTTGCAAGGCTTATACTAGTAGATTTTATTTTATTTTTATCTGTTTCTTATTTACAAGATCCATGAAAAAAGTGAATGCTGTCGTATTTGATCCCTTATAATGCGGGGGAAGTAATCCACTTTGTGAAAGGAACATACCAATTTTCGACAGTAGTGATGGTAGTGACGGTGCCTTTTCCAATAGCAAATGTCATTTCATGGTTGATGTAATGACAAATGAAAGACACACAAGTAGACCTCAATTGACATTTTAATTTTATGAGTTTTCACTTTTCGTGAGACATTTTTCTTAATAAATTAACTATAACTGATAGAAATTAGGTTCCACTGATAAGGAATAGAATTTGAGAAAGCCTACCTCAAAAATGCAAGCCCCATGTATCATAGTTTTCCTTCTTCCTATGTATGAAAATACCTTCAAATTCGGAAATTAGAGTGTCCCATGATCATTTCCACAAAAAATATAAAAGTAAAGCTCCTTATTTTTAATTTATAGCACATCAGGTTTTTTAACTATATTCAGTCTTCCATCTGGTCATTGACTAAGTTTGGCACATTTCACTATTCCATGTCTCATCATTTCATTTGCAACTCTCGGTCCTTCACATTCCATTACAAAGTTTTGTGTGGACCTGCTGTCCACCAGAATCATCACCTCTCGATCCTTCACATTCCCACGCAGCTTCATGGTGGAGGCTGAGGATGCGTAAGATCGTGTTGAAGGAGATCTAAGCATCCGTGGCTTCTTCTTCAACCATGGGTTCGTCAGCGTGAAACTCCCTGTGCAGCATTGGTCGGGCCAAAAAGTTTCCCCACATCAGCACTGATATTCCAAGTTTGTGGAGGGCGGAGGTTTCATGCCCGAGGAAAGCGCAAAGGAGCTTTTGCTCGCAGAAGATGATGCGAACATGCTGGTTTGAGCGTCCCAAGCTCAACTCGGCCTCAGCTAGACTTGTTGCTCTAAAATCTAAATACAGTTTTGGGCTTATGAATTCGGACCTCCGACTTGAGCTCATCCCTTAAGCCGTTAATGAAAACCCCTAAGAGGTAGTGGTCAAGCTAGTTCTTCAAGTGAGTAGATCTGAGGGTGAACTCCAATCTGTACTCTTATGGAACGTGCCGGTTTGTTTGACGCCACAAAGTAACTCATCAGGATTTTGATACTCCGATGGACAATAACTCTCTTGCAGGGCCTTCACCAGTTCATCATAGCACATAACCGTGCATTCCTGATTCACAAAAGTAAACAGGTCAAGAGTATCCCTTCCAGGTACATTGGCGCGACGTTGTTAACCATTAGAGAGTAAAATGGAAGAAGAAAATGAATGCATTATCATAAACCTTTTTATTTTACAACACTAATATACCCTCTTTTGAGGGTGATAAACTAATCCCATTTTGGGGACTTTTGAAGTAGGAGATCCAAGTTATCCTCCCCATCTCTATACATTGGTGGGGACTCTTCATCCTATCACCTTTTGGTGATGATTATTTTAATCTCACACCCAAATCATTACATTATGACCCTTTATATAGACTTTTAGGTCATTAACTAATTAAGTGATTAACACTAATCACTTTAACTAACTCATTCTTCCAACACCCCACTCAAGTTGACACCCCTTAACTCTAGGTGAGAACTTGCCAATACAAAAATTACAAGGGAGTGAAGTGAGTTAAACTATACAATTTTGATTTACACAAAAAATACAAAAAAATTTCCATAATCTTTCTTTTCATAACTTGGCTCTGATACCATGTTAACCATTAGAGAAAGTAAAATGGAAGAAGAAAATGAATGCATTATCATAAACCCTTTTGTTTTACAACACTAATCTACCCTCTCTTGAGCGTGATTAACTAACCCCATTTTAGGGACTCTTGAAGTGGGAGATCCAAGTTATCCTCCCCATCTCTATACATTGGTGGGGATTCTTCATCATCTCACCTTTTGGTGATGATTATTTTAATCTCACACCCAAATCATTACATTGTGACCCTTTATATAGACTTTTGGGTCATTAACTAATTAAGTGATTAACACTAATCACTTTAACTAACTCATTCTTCCAACAGACGTCAACCTTCAACTCCTCAGGTGTCTCATGATATCTGAAAATTTTTTCCACTTTAAGGATCTACCCCTCAGGTCCCTTCCACTGAATTTCAGATACTCGAGTTTTGTGTACAGCAACCAACGAAGGGAAAGCCACTTCTGGGTCATCATCACTATCGGCCTCCCAATGCAAACGCATTTTGCCCTTCTCACGGTGACAGGATTGAGCTTCCAAGACTGAAACCTTTTCTTGCAATTCATCCATATCGATAATCAAGCAATGATGGTAGCAAGCGGGTCGTTAGCACTAGCATTAGTTTTTGGATCTTGGGTTGCAGTTGATGCGCGTGTGGTCACCATGTTGATTAGAACGAGGCTCTGATGCCAAAGTAGTAAGCACTTGAATATGAGTTTTAAGTTTAAATGAAGAAAAGAAAATAAGAGGATAAACTCTATTGAGAAAAACAACAGCAAGAATCTCACTACTCTCTCTCTTTAATAGCCTAAGGAGAATCTCCCATGAAGAATAATTTTCTGAAATCTAAATGCCTTATTTTTTACCCAAAGGGTGTTAGGGCCCGTTTGCTTTGCTGAAAATTGGCTGATGGAAAAGGAAAATTGAGATTTTCCTTCGACAGCAGCTGTTTAGTTGCACAACTGAGACGAAAAATGGCTTCCCGTGGGAAGCCATTTTCATTCGAACGTGGTAAGCTCTCTTCCCACCAAAAATGGTGGGAAGCCAAATTCAACTGTAGGCAAAAGATGCATTTGACCTGCATTGTATTCGTGTATTGAAACATTGCACTGCCGGCGAAGGACAAAAGAGCAACAGAGGGCGAAGACGGCGGATAAAACGACGGAGAAGCCAACGGTGAAGACGACCATATCTTCACCGAAGCCGGAAAAGACAACGTAGAACAAGCAAACGTCGCCGGAGTGCAGGAGAAAACGTCACCGGAGTGCAGGAGAAGATAGGGATTCGAGCTTATCTTCACCCATTCGAATGGGTGAAGATGTGGTGATATATCACCACATCATATATATATAAATATATAATTAATAATTAATAAATATATATTAAATACATATATAAATATTTATGATTAATAATTAATAAATATGATTAATAATAAATATATATGATTAATAAATATTATATAATTAAATAATAAATATAAATAATTTGAATTTTTATTAATAAATACTTATATTTATAAAAAACATTTTACATTTGTCATTAAGGGCAGTATAGTCATTTGATAGAATTTTTACTCTCTTTCCTACAATTTTAACCCAACCAAACAAAAATTTTCTCATCAACCTATTTCCATTCCAGTGCCAACCAAACAGCACACCCTAAAAAATTTTCTCTTCCATTCCATTCCAACACATTCACTGAACCAAACGGCCCTTATTTATAATAGCGATTCTAGAGAGAACGAATTCAAATGCTAACACAAATTCAGGGAAACAGCTAGAAACTAACCGGAATAATAGAAATTCTAGATAATGCTAGAATTATTAAATAATCAAACTGAACTGATAAATAGCATAAAATAGCAACAATAAAACATAAAGTGATCATTGGCTCCTCAATTGTCTTTGGCACGTTTACCTTCTAAAATAAGTCAACAAAGAGTTTGGGTCGTTATCTCTCTCTTTTTATGATTAAGTTACATCCAACACTTTAATTTCTTCGGTTGTACTTAGCAATCTAAACTAATTTTTAGTATATTCAATATTCTAAATTATTTTTCAATAATAATATAATTAATTTTTGGCGCATCAAGCACTCTGAAAACAAAATGCACTAAAAATTAGTGTCGGATATGAATGTTACTGAAAAAAATACTTCACGATGTGTTTGATGCTTCTCGACCTTTTTTTTTAAATCACATGCTGGTTTCTTTCAGAAGCACGTAAAGCAAACAAAATAGAGTACATCTAAAATTGTAGAGTTACCTTATGTACAGAACTGATGCAGAGAAGCAAGATAGAAGAAGACAGACATGGAGGAAGTAAGATAGAAGGAGGAGGCAATAGTCATGGAGGTACAAGTGGTGGCGGCGGCAAATCACCCGACAATGGCGAAAATGGTAATAAGCATCAAGGAGGTGGTGCAGCAGTCATCCCTGTCACCGTCAGAACCACCATGGAGCCGCCACCTGCAACCTTAAGACACTCGAATTTCCTACTTCTGTTACGACGATTATGGCGGTCTTCACTCTTGTACAGTTATGTTTGTTCACATAGAAAGTGAAAGTCTATGTTTCATGGTATGCATAATTTGTCTGGTTTTTCAAATCTTTTATATCTCTTCCGAGTTGTTTATTTTTGCTCCAAAAATGTTTTATTGTGTCAACATACTTGGTAGTGGAGTGTCTACTTTGGGGTATACCTACATAATTTTTCTTAAATAAAAGGCCCTGTGTAATGTTCATAAATTAGCTAATTATTAGTAACCTAAGACTTAAATTTTCAAACAAAATGGCTTTGCACGCTGTTGACATCCATTTGATAACTTAGCTAACCATAAATTATCTGTTTAATTTTAAACTATGAATGAGTTGTAGATTATGATAACTTATTGGCATTCACATCTCAATTCCTTCTCTCTTGATGTTTTGATTCAAACCTATAACCATACGGGAGGATCTTCAATATCAACACTAACATAGCATCCAACCATTGACATTCACATCTCAATTTCAGAGTTGTTATTTTTCATCAAACTTAGAAATGAGGTAACCGAGTCATTTTCTAAAATCTTATCAATCTTCATTCTCTCTATTAAAATAAAATATTAAAATTTCAGCACAAGGAATATGAATATATACTTTGTTTGCACAAACGTTTACTTAAACTCAACTTTGTTATTAAAAAAGGAATACATTTTCGGAAAAATTGGTGAAAAATCCATGTTTTAAAATTTTATTGACCAGTTGGCGGAAAGAAAAAGAAATTTTATTGATCACAAAGTCTCAACATTTTTATATATAAAAAGTACTAATACTTTACAAGATTTCATATACAAACGGTACTAGTAATCGAACTTGTATCCTTCTCAACAACAAAAAAATCAAGTAACATCTAGCCTATGGTGATCGAGATGAATTGCTAAATCAAGACGTTCCACTTGCACCAGAAACTAGGACATCTAAATGATCAAATAGTTGGTTAAGCTGAATATTGACTAGACAACTTTTTCTGTATGCTAGGTTGCTTAAACAGCTCACAAATTACTAGTTACAAATGTAAATTCTAATCAGGATGAATCTAATGATTTACAAAGTGTCTGTGCATAAAGTCTCTGAGCTCGTTGCTTGCTTTATCTAACTTAACTAAGAAATTTCTAAAATGTTACAGAGAAATCGAGAAATCAAAACTAGGATCAGAAATCCGTGACAATTTCAAGCTTCCGAGTCTGGAAAAACCTGCTGCGACCTTTGCCACTTGATTCTATTTCTTCACTTTTTCTCTTGGATGTGGTGAAACCTACGCTTCTTAATTTCAATTGCCGCTTGCCACTGTTGCTTCCGCCTTCCCCTTCTTCATCCATTTTATCAGATTCCCTGTGAAATAATTACAAGTGTGAACGAGAAAAGACTGGAATAAACATTTCCCACATAAAGCTTGTAACCCGGGAGACACAAAATAAAAACAAAAGGTGGAAGAGGATTTATCATTTAATATGAATAAAGGGCCAGGTAATGGAATTTCATCCTTCAATATACTCGGGTCTAAAGGAAATAAGCCCATCAAGATTCAAGTCCAGCTTCTGCTTCTTTTAATTTTTTAAATAAATAAAAAGCAAAAATCAGAGAGGGAGGGTGGTTACTTGAGAGAGAATGAGAGCTTGCACTTAATAATTAGAAAACAACTCATGAAACCCATAAATGTACTTAAAATTCACAAGCAAGTGTCCTGGTGCAAGTAACTTAACGACTAAAGCAAATTATATGAAGAGGAGTCAGTTTGAATTTCAGACTACAGTAGATCACATGATATAACGAATCCTGAAAAGACGTAGATTTCTGACTGACCATAAGACTTCAACAATATCTTTGAAATATGTAGTGCAGGTCCCCCAGCTGAATCTGACCAATGTTGGGAATCCAAAGACAGAATGTTTATGTTGTTCTAACCAGGATTTGGTTTGAGGGTCTGTGAAAAGGAAAATATACCCATGGCTTTCATAAGCAAAGTAATCTTTTTGCGATAAATAAAGAGCAGAAATTCATCAAGAGAAGGACATAGCCTGAGATGGACTCATGCCCTCACCTCCAGGATATCCAGACCCAAAGTTCCTGTGCATGTTTTCAGCAGTCTCATCAAGCACCCATTCCCGCAAAGCTCGGTCTCTTGTAACCTAAATAGTAATAATTATAAAACCCATTGCTTGTGGGCTACCAGATTTTGCACCATAGGTAATAAAAAAGGGAGATCAGTACCTTTGCAACAATGCTAGCGCCACTGACAACAGGATAGAGACTATCAGCCTTCTTTGCAACCACAAATTTAATGGATGGAAAGTTTTTTGATAGCATAATTTCATATTTTCCTGGATCTCCAACTGTATCTATATAGACCTGAAAATCATAAACTATACTTTGCTTACCCTTTATTTTGTAATTGTGGTATATCTGCATTCATATGACACCCCAAAAGACGTAACAGTGACAACTGCAAGCTTCTGCACCCAAATTATCCTCAAAATCCGCAAAAAGATGTCCTTAAAAAGAACTTTGTAAAGAAGAGTGCATGAATAAACTACTCCAATGGAGAAAGAGTTTCAGCTTCAGGATTTCATAATCATTTAATTCAGTCTTAATTGACAAGTGGTTCTAAAGGATTTGAATTTGGAGCTGCGAGCAAAGAATTTTTCCAAGGAGGATGATGGTTATGAAGTATGCTGGATATATTAACAAAACTTCATCGACCTCAATTAATAGCTTATCCTTCATGTTGGATGTCATTCTTAACAAAACACCTACGTCTCAAGCACCAGGTGGTAAAGAGTTCAATCTTTGCCAGCCATTATTCACAATTAAAATTGAAATTTCAGTAACAAGTAGGTCAGTTCAAACCCATCCCACAATTCTACCCAAGGGGCTTTTGCAAGAAGAGTAATACTAGAAATATTGATCAAACCAATCATCATCCTTCACGGAACATCTATGCTTTTGGGTTGATTATTATTTGAGAAAGTACACAGGTTAATTGCAAGTTGCAACCACAAATCCAGGAGTTCAGCCATTTAAATTCAATAAATTAGAGTATGGGTATAGCAGATATAAATATTAGTGTCATGACATACAAAGATATGTACATTAGTTCATGCTGCTTCAAAATATGGTTCAGTGAACTTGTACTTTGTATTCCCCCCAGTCCTTAATAGAACATACACTTTAATGAAGAATTGAACTTCAAAGTTGACCTTGTATTAAGAACCAGAGTGAGTATTTTGATATTGACATAAGTTGAACAAAGTTTTACCTCTGTCAGAAGAACTCCCATTTTCAGTACCCTATCAATCAAGCCCATTGCAGATTGATGTGATATTTCATTCAGGTTTATCTTGTTCCTGTTAAAATCATGACAAGGAAATACCTTAAGAAAAGAAAATCATTGTAGAACTAATGAAGCATGAGATATGTTCCATTCACCTCTTCAACATTTTAGCTGAGAGTTCCCTTGGGTCTAAGACATCAACTGCCCACCCAATTGATTCATTTCCCTTTAGATTATCAAATAATTCTTCCCTCTTCTCTTCTTTTAGTGTCTTTGAATCTGCACCAGAAAAGTGGAGAATGATAACACTTGATCCACAGTGAAACAAAAGCAACAGCACATCATTGCCCCAAGTTTTGTAATTCATACGTGCCCATGCATGAGCACTAGTCTTTCATTCTGTTTAAAGCCATTGTTCAAATCCAAACTTTTTTTTTCAAGCCACCAATTCCCAAGAAAAAGAATTATTTTATTTTCACCCAAAAAAAAGAATTATGTTATTGTAATTTGAACGTTTGATTACTTCTTTATTGCATAACATGCCAAACTTAATTGTTTCTGCTATTATCTTCAGGCTCCAAATACACTAACAGATCAGTCTATAGAATGAATAATGAATTCCCAAGAATTTGAGCATGTACTCCTCCAGTAAAATTGATAAGTCCCAGAATCTGGGTACTCATCAATCTCTCCTAGTTTCTCTCAAATCCAAGGATCTCACAATTGAAAGATAAAAGAAGCCAAGAGGAAAGGAGAATCTCCAATACTCAGAGATAATATTAATTCATTTATTCATCCATGCCTGTGCTTACAAATGGTTGGAATATTTATAGACCCAGAAATGGAAACTACCCACTAACTGACTCCCTAATTTGATGGAAGTGGATACCTAAGTGGTTAGTGGACAGACGCATGACTAGATATCTGACACATTACATAATTAATTGATAATAATAAATGATTAAACAAAGACTTAGTCAATAACTAATTTCCTAATCCTACGCCACTAATATGTTTAGAATCCTATCAAAAATCATAAAAAACTGAGACCTTCGCTAAGCATCTTGTTTGGTTCCAATGACCAAGTCCAACTCACAATTAAGCAATAACTAGCCAACCACACAAGCATATTAGACAACAAACAGATATATAGCATACACTAACGTGAGTCATGAGCCTTGGTTGCAACATAAGTTTGAGAACCAAAACATATAACCACACATATTTGACATGCAGCTTACAAAATGCAGTGACAACCGTCAACGGCAAGAAAGTTCTCGCTTAGTGAGGATAACTTTCAAAATAATGCTTCTGTAGTCTCTATACCATAAGTTGTTTTACTATGCAGGGTCATAGCTTTGCAACCTATATGCATCTCTCACTTACAATGAGCAAAGGCAAACAATTTATAAAGTTTATACTTGGAGTTGTTTGCATTATTATTTGATGACAGAAACAGGAATGAAGGAAATCTGAAAATTACAACAAAATTTTAAAGATAAGTTTGCAGTGAGTAAGAGAAAAATATTTAATTACAGTTTAGTGTACAGCCATTTTAGAGCCCAATAACCATGGGCGGACCTACGTTGTTGTCAGGGTTCAACCACACCCCTGACTTCCAGAAAATTATGTATATATTAGTACTATGTGATTTATTATGCACACACTCATTTACTAATTTTAAACCCACTAAATTTTTACTCAAATTATTCTCAAAACATGTTAAGAATAAGTCTCACTTATCTTGAACCCCTATTAAAAAAATAGTTTGCACCCTTATGGCTCTGAGTCCGCCACTGCCAACAACCAGCTATAATACGAAAAATCACATCACAACGATCTATCAGCATGACAAGACCATATCAACGATCTATCAGCATCCCAACAAAAATGGCATCTTGTTACCCATTCCATTCAATAGACTTTTGGAGAACAAATTTCTAAGAACGTCCCACCAGGAAAGTGAGATACCAACCTTTATAATAATTGACTTTTACAAGGAAAGTGAGGTACCAACCTTTATAATAATTAGGATAGCGGATTACCCCATTTCAGTAAGTCTTGATAAAAATTATCATTATAATATAAAATCTTTCAACTTCAGCATCCTTCTTTTCATACAACTATCACCAGCGTCAGAGAGTAAACAAAAAGGTTAAGGCTGAACTTACCAGCAAAACGCAAAGTCGCGAGGGTCTTCTGATAAGAGCGAGCACAGTACATGCATCCATACACCATGGGTCCTGAAATTTTTCCCCGGAAATGATCAAAGAAGAATCTATGATGAAGTTCAGATTTTAAAAAAAATTCAAAAGGCAAGCTCAAAAAACCGAATTTTGGATAAAAGAAATAAACTATAATCAGGTAAAAAAGAAAGTTTGAAAAAGAACCTAAAACGGGTCCTCGGCCAGCTTCGTCGATTCCCATGATGCAGGGGCGTGATGCCCATTTTGGGAGAAGGATCGCTTCAGAGCCCATTGCGAACTGCTTCCGAGGGATTTTCGGCGACTCAAGATATGTGCGAGCTTTTTAGTTTCCCGCCATAAAATATTACCCGCGGGTCCAGTCTCTCACCTCCGGAACTTACCTCAGGTGCACTAGTGAACGAATGAAGTTGTTTTATAATAACTTTTACGGATTTTAGGTAAAATTTAAATTTTAGGAATAAATTTTAGAGAATAGTTTTTATGGATTTTAAAATAAAATCTAAATTTTGAAAAGGTGACTGTGTTTTGTAAGTTTTGGCTTTTACGAATTCTGAAATAAAAAGTAGATAAGAAAGATGAAAGAGAGAGAAAAGAAAAGTAGGAAAAAGAAAATTTATTAGGAGAGATTTTGTGATTTGACAAAGTTTCAAACTAAAATTTGTATCCAAAATAACATTTCCGAAAAATGTGAATATTTGGATAAAACCTAAATTTTGAAACCAGTTCTAGGTTTTAAGGAGTGAAACTAAATAAGCTCTAAAATTATCTAGGTGCAAGTTTACTTTGTAGTCTTTGAAATGGAGCAATCTGATCCAAATTTAACAGATCTCAGCTTTAAATTTTTGACTCTGTTTCCACTTTGACCAAAAAGATCTTGGGCTTGTTTGGAAACCCCGTTGGGGAAACGATCGTTGGGAGAAATGACTTTTGATAGAATGAATAAAATTTATGTTTGGATAGACCGTTGGCCACAATGCAATTATGTTTGGATAAACCGTTGGCCAAAATGACTTTTTACCCTATAATTATTTTATATTTTCCTATTCACCCCCTCCTACCTCCCTTACCCCACTCTCTCTCCTCCCTCCGCCACCCTTCTCATTCCTCGCAACCACCTCCTCCTTTGGTTATGTTTAACCTGTCTGATCCTCTTGCTCATGAACGGCCTGCTTCCTCCCCTCACCATTCTTACCATCACTTCCTCGCCCCATTCCTCCTTATTCTCCTCCAGCCGCATCAGACCCCTCCATATTGGCGTCACCTCAATCCTCTTCCTCGCCTGTTCAAGCCACTCCACTGCCTCCGACATTGATTGCAGCTTCAGCCAGTAATCGCGGCTTCAAAGTTTCATTTTCTTGATTCGGATTCTTTTTTAGCAGTGTCAGCGATGCCATCCCCCGAAGCTGCTCCAGCGCCAACATCGCCGCCGGCTCTGGCGACCAACAATACTTCTCCTCCGCCTAGCCCTTCAACTCCGCCACCGTCCACCCCGGCCTCACCTCCGCCAACTACACCCTCGTCTCCTCCGCCTGCGACTCCCTCGTCTCCTCCTCCAGCCACAGCTACACCTTCTCTGAGCCCTCCTTCTCCTTCCCCTCCATCAACCTCACCATCATCGGCATCTTCAGCGTCGCCTCCTCCACCGTCCAGTACCGACACTCCACCTAGTCGCAGCTCGCCGCCTCCTCCTTCCAGCTCAAATTCACCTTCAACTCCGAATCGAAACGAAGCCGTTGTGGAAAATGGCTTTCTCGGAATGTGACAGGGCGATCTGTTGGGGAATCGTCCTTGCTCTGCTTCTCAAAATGGTTGTTTGTGGGGAATGGCGTTTTCAAAATGGACTGTCAAACATGAATGGATTTTGGCCGATGACCCAAAATGGATTTTTGTCCCCAAACGGGCTCTCCAAACAGGCTCCTTAGCTTGCTAGCGAGGGACGACGGGGCAAATTTTTAACAATGAGGAAAAAAAATAGGCTTATACCAACTTTTGATTCTTTTTATTTTCTTATAGTGTTAAAGTTGTGTTTTTATCCATAGAGTTTAGTTCGTTCAAAACCATTGGTCCCTATAGTTTTAAAATAACATAAATCAGATGTTAATAATATCGTTAAAATTGTTGACTTGTCACTAATGTTATTTTTGCTTGAAGTGGCCTAATGACTGGATATGATCAATGCTTACATAGACTGATTAAACCTATTTTTAATTCCTATTGTTTACCCTGATTTATGTTTTGATCTTTAAATTTTAAAAGTTGTGGTTTTGATCCCTCAAATTTACCCTATCTAAAATTTTTAATCTCCGTAATTTTAAAAGAACTTAAACCCGATATTAATAGTGTTACTTTTGCTTATATATCATCAACTCCATTAATTATGGTGACATAACTTAATAACCTAAAAATCTTTCATCCAACTCTTAATATAATAATTGACTTCATTGAGTTTGACATCATGGAATTCAATAGTTATATCTGCTTATGCGACATCATACTTTGATTTATCCCTTCGTAAAGGAATATCCGCTCTAATAATCTTTTCTTTATATATAATTCCTTGTACAACACAATCTCTGGTACAAAACACAAAATAGTAATTCATTCTTAAAACATAATTTTTTTCGGTACAATATTTTAAAACATAATTTGTAACTACATGTAATGTATTTAAAATGAGAAGTAAAAATATCAAAATAACAAGATATAAATGAGAAATATAATGATATTTCTTTTCAAAAATGTGAAACAGTAAACTTGTGAATAAGTATGTAACTGAAATATTCTCATTCTATTCATACTTATAAACTATATATTCGTATTTATAAACTGTTTTTTTACAAATTTCAGTTGTTGTGAAAAAAGTAAATAAATGAGATACTAACCCATTAAACATTATTCTTCAAATGGGGTTGGAATAGTCCATTGTTTAGAAATAAAAAAAAAACATACCAAGTTATGGTAAATAAGCACCCAACACAACTAAGATGTGAAATAATATAGGGTCCATTTGGGAAAACGATAGAGAAGTACTTTTACGTAAACCAAAATAAATATGTTAAGAAGATTATCTCATTTTACATAAACATCGTTGAACGTGTATTTAAACCCTGTAAACGCTGAGCCAAACATGCTCATAATCAATAATCTCAGATCTTGGATTTATTGTTTATCAATTGGAGTACAAGAACCAATTCCTCAATGGATTCACTTGGGTGCAGCTCTTAACACATTGCCCTCTCTCTCT
The DNA here is from genome assembly GCA_025593235.1 of Vachellia pachyceras. Taxonomy (NCBI): domain Eukaryota; kingdom Viridiplantae; phylum Streptophyta; class Magnoliopsida; order Fabales; family Fabaceae; genus Vachellia; species Vachellia pachyceras. The sequence goes on along the minus strand of JANTPZ010001388.1, from coordinate 3,842 downwards.
CTTTGTTTTTTTTTGGGATGCATTGGGTGAATTTTGGGGCAACATGTGATGAAAGGAAGCAAGCATTGTTATTAGTGGAGAAGGCCTATGTTGTTGGGAGTTTGATTGTGTCCACACATATATCATCGCTCCTTTGTCTCACTCATCATTAATTCTCATCATTTGTCTCACTCATTATTAGTGTTGGTTTGGGAACACCATTTCTCAAACGCTGCACGTAAATTGAGATAAAACCATCTTGAAATCCATATAACCATCTTGAAATCTGCAAAATACCTCGAAATCTGTAAACTCATTTCTCCCAACGGACTTCCCAAACACACCCTAGTGGACTTTGGGCTCTCTTGCTTCATTTTTTTTTTTGTAAAGACTCTCTTGCTTCATTTCCTTGGATGCTTCCTTCCCATTCAGTTTTGGAAACTTTATTTATTTTTTTGTTTGAATTTATCTTTTTTTCCCACATGCCCTCCTTTCTTGACCCATCTTCCCTTGTCCTTTCCCCCGTAGAATTGACTATTCATTCAAACCACAAAAACTCGTCTACCTTATCTTTAACTGCTCATGGATTTTTATACATAATACCCGTTTGAAAACGTGGTAGAGAAGTATTTTTATGTAAATCGATGTTAACATATGAAGGAGATTATCTCATTTTACGGAAAAATACTGTTAAACGTACGTTTGACTTCTGCAACCGCTTTGCTATACACACACATAAATTATTTTCATCATAGTTCATGTAAATAAAAAAGAACCTTAAGTTCGTTACTTTTGCTATAAAATTCAACAACTTTTTAACTTTATGTCTGTTTAATATATATTATACCACATGATAATAAAATCAATAAAATAATAAATGAAAGGTAAAATTGTTGATTCATATGAAATTAAGGGTAGAGGGGCACAAATAACCTGATTTTTTTTTTTAAATTACATTGCTCACACAAAAGTTATTGAGGGACCATTTTAAATATTGCCGTTAAAAATCTTAACATTGACCTTTAAAAGTAACTAATTTTTCCATCAAGGGACTGAAGGTCAACGTTAAGATTTTTAACAGCAAGATCCAAAATACCATTTTTTAAACTTTTGGATCCAAAATGATCTCTCAATAACTTCTGTGTGACCAGTGCGATTTGACAAAAACTTCCGAGTTAATTTACCCTTTTACCCGTAAATTAATAATGCAACTTAAGGCTGGTTTGGTAACCACTTTTGAAACCTAGGTTTGGTTTCAAAACCTAGGTTTTACCTCAAAACTGAGGTTTTGTCCAAGCAAAATTTTTTCCCCATATTTTGGTTACAAAACCTCAGTTTGAAACCTAGGTTTTCTCTCTCCTACTTTTTATCTCTTTCTCTTTCTTACTTTCTTCTTTTCTACCCACATTTTTGTCTTGGAATCCGTAAAAGCTAATAACTTCCCAAACATAAATCATTTTTCAAAACCTAGGTTTTGCCTCGGAATCTGTAAAAATTATTTTCCAAAATCTATTCTCCAAAACCTAGGTTTTACCTTGAAATTTGTAAAAGTTATTTTCAACCTTACATCCAAACAATCTTTTAATTCATTCTCTCTTGATAATCAGGAAGGGGAGTATGTGTAAAATGGATTATATCTTTGTGTAGTTAAAGATATATTACATATAACTGAACATGTTCCGCAATCTCTTGAAAAGCTTACATTTGGATAATAAATTTTGCAATGTGGAAATTTTCTGCAATTTATAAAAAAAAAGATCAAGGAACTAAGATAATCGTTTCTTGACCAAAAGGATTAAACATCAAAATTGTGAAAACCACCTCACACCTTACTTTAATCCATCACATTTGTCAGAGCAAGACTCTTCAATACCAAATATGTGTCAGACTAATATATCTGTTAAATTGTTACCGATTTCTCTCACAAAAAAAAAAAGAACGTAAAGTATGTTTTTCTTTTACAAGTAATCATTTTTTTGTGAATTTTTCAGGTTAAAAAAGGATAGGAAAAAAAGAAAAGAAAAGTGAACTTGGTTTTTATATGGTAAAAACAAGGGAAAATGTGAAGATGGTAACACATAATCTTCTTCATCGTAAACAAAGTTAAGGTACAATGTAACTTGCTTTAATTAGGTTTAGCAGTTAAGATGTAATTACTAAGAGATATAAAATGTAACAATCAAATTTAATATGAACAATAGAAGAAGAAAAAGAAAAAAACAAAAGGATTAAGAAATGATGAAAGGGTAGCAAAATTGAAAGTTGAAAGAGAGATGGTTTGGTGATTACAATGGTAGCAAGTGAAGTTGATGCTGAAATATTAGCGATGTTGTGAATGTGATGTGAGTGTGTAACAAGTTTTCACAATTACGAAAACTATTATGATGTGTTAGACCCATTATTAATTTTATGAACGTGAGGTGTTGTGGAAGCAATCATTCACAACTTAAAATCATTTACATTATAGTGCTCTACACGTTTGCTATATTTATTTGATTTTTAAAAAAATTTTAAATTAATTTATTTTAAGTTATAATTTCAACATTTTAATCATTAGGCATTATACTCTGAGAGTAATATTTTAGTATTGAAATTCATTTCAGAAGTTGGAACACATTTTTAGTGTAATATGATTTTTTTAAAAAAAAATTGAATTAATTCTATTAAAATACACTAGGAAAGGTTTCATGGTTTCTCTCCATTTTGGTAAACTCTTGACCTGAAATTTTTTATTTATAAAAAAATCAAAATTTGACGGAGTTTGATTCCCAATCTTTCTTAATTACATTTTTTTGAGAAAATAATAGTTTCCAAAACAATAAATTGAAGGGAAATTTACAATTAAGTCTCAAATAGGAGAATTAATAAATGAAAGGTACTAAAGATTCACAAAATTACCATAAGGACCTAGGAGTAGCTGCTGAGGTTGTTAATGAATGTTGGTAAGGTTTTTCATAACAACCTCAGCAGCTACTTCTCGAACCTTATGGCAGTTTTATAAATTTTTAGGACCTTTTATTCATTAATTCTCCTATTTAGAACTGACCGCAAATTTCCCTAAATTATTATAAGTCAAATTATGAATTTATATAATATATTTAACAAGATGACTTGTATCAAAGGGAAAAAAGGACTCTGTTCCCTCCCCTTATCACGTAAAGATGACAAGAGCGTATGTTAAAAAGTAAAAAAAAAAAACTATTATTTTAAAATAAAGAAAAAAGTTATTAGTAGCAAATTAAAGTTAAAAGGGGAAGAGAGTGTTGATGGGAGATATAAAGGAAGGTGGGAGTGCCGCAGTGGGAAGGTTCATAGCCTGAAACAGGCCAGGCAGTAATTAATGGGGTCATCAAAACTCACTGCAAAATTCATGTGAATGTCTTGTAATTATAATAGTTCTTCATAAATATTCGAATAATGTAATATTTCTTGTTCACCTTAAACTTCAAAACCACTTTCTTGTTTTTTTTAAGGAAAAAAGAAGAGGGTACAGATCATAGAGGAACGTCTGACAACCTTATCCCAAAAAAGGAAAAAGAGAAGAATAAGTCCCCTTCTTCCTCTAAAGGCCAGGTTGACAGATTCACAAGAACATGCATGACTACACAAAAGAAGGGATCACCATCATTGCCCTATACATGTGATGTGCTTCGTTTATCAACCAGAACACCATAAATTCTCAATCTCATCCTCACAAAAGTAAATATCCTTCCAATCTTTTTTTTTAAAAAACTCATACCTAACATTTTTTTTTTAACTTTTGAACTTCTGTACACAAAGTGGGGTTTGGAACTTGCAAGTTCATCATGAAACAATATATCATCTGAGCTCACCACACTCTCACTGAATAATCATCTGAATCA
>JANTPZ010001386.1:0-10024 GCA_025593235.1 Vachellia pachyceras | reverse complement strand
TAATAAAACATAAACTGCACTAGAATCAGGTTCCAGCTCAAAAATTTCTTTTGCAGCTCTCTCATCAGCTACATCCAAATTAGAATGCATCGTGCATGCACTCAGTAAAACCAACCATACCATGGAATTAGTTTTCATAGGTAGGCTTCTCGTTAGTGCTTGGGCTTCATCCAACTCCCCACACCGGCCAAATACATCCACCATACATGCATAGTGCTCAATTGTTAGTTCAGTTAATCTTTTTTGGTCAAAATATTTGAAAAAGCACCTTGCTTTTTGCAACATCCCTGAACGATTACATGCTGAAAGTAAACCAGTTAGTGTGATTTCATCTGGATCAACTCTTCCATGTAGTATTTGCTTGAAGACTATTAAAGCCTACATACCACACCCATGCCGTGCACAACCAACAATGGCCGAGTTCCATGAGATTATTTTTCTTGCTAATAATCTTAAATGCAAATATCCCATCATTGATGCAGCCATATTTGCTATACATGACAACGAGTTATTTTTTATTGTAATTTATTTTTTATTTATGTTAATAATTATACTTATTATTAAATGCTAGAAATTACTAATTAATGAAGTGTATTTTATATGATTTTAAGTTTTCTATGTTAATTTAGTATTATTCTGTTAAATTTTATCTCTTAGAGAGGAAAACAAAAGAAAAATACAATAAGGTCCCTAGATTGGTCTAAGAAGTTTGTTGGATCTGGTTCAGTCCAGCTTAACCTTGGACTGGTGTTGGACTGAACTAAACCTCATATTATACAAAACAACTCAAGGTCTATAATAAAACAAGACAACTCAAGGTTTATAACAACCTTATTGTCTTATTTTGTGTCTTGAAAAGGCGTAAGAGGTTTCATTTCATTTAAGAGCGATGATGTACTACTAGATTACGTTGAGTTGTATAAAATGCTTTCTCACTTCAATGATTTAATTCTAGACTACATGATGAATGCCTTGTGAATACATGGAAGGATGGAAAGCTTACACTCAAGTCCTATAAATTGAATTCAACATAGGAAAAGTTACACTCAAATCCTAAGTAAAATAAGTTATTACTGTAAGATTGCTTTAAATCTTTAAATTAATGTCAAGTCCCAAGAGACCTTGGAGAAAGAGGATCTAAGTGGCTAATAATGTACGTAATATAAAGATTTCTGAAAAATCTGTTATAATTTTATATTTTATGCCATTTATTTTAATTTTTGGTTAATGGATTTATAATTTTATATCCACGTAATGACACTTTTTTGGACTTTCCTGAGTTAATATAATATAATGATGTATAATATACAGAGAGTTGTCATTTTTTTACATCTCACTTATTAATGCCATCACATTAGCTTGTCGGTGCAAACATTTTCATTTGTTAATTCACTATTGAAAAAAAAAAATAAGGCTATGATAATTTATGATTTCAAGTTATACACACACACACTCGTATACTACATATTCTTATTAATAAAATATCTCCTTTATAGTTCATTTTGATTATAATTTAATATAATTTGATATAAAGAAAGTTGAACACTGGTTCTCAACGCTTGTTCAAATTGTTTAGAGCCACTTGTTTGATTTTGACACAACTAGCGACTTTCTCTAAAGGCGAAAGACATAAAGCATGATAGTCCTCACCTAATTATCAACACAACAAAAATGCATGAAGGAAAAGAAAACATTATTATTTTAATATTTTCTATTCTAAAGACGAGAGACGTGTTTGCTTTTGTGATAAATATACTGTGAGGCATCAATATAAGCAATGCAACTATAAGAATAGCAAATGTGTGAAGCGGCAAGTCTACATTATAAGTGTGTTTGGAAAAGCTTTTCAACCCCCATAAGTGCGTTGCACAGTGTCAAAAGTCCTTATAAGTTACTGTTTACATTTTTAATCTGTTTGGGAAAGCCTATGGAAATAAGTTACTTCTACCAACAAGTTGAAATCCTGAGCATTTATAAATAAGTCACTTCTTCCACTGCTTTCCCAAACACAAATAACTTTTACAATCTGACTTATTTCCAATCTTACTTATCCATATGTTCTTATGTAAATAAGTTACATATCCCACCGTATTCCCAAACAGACCCTAATTAAGCATATATCAGTATATGATGAGGTAGTATCACTTCTTGTACTACTAATTTAAGTCATTTAATTTTTTTTTCACTTGTTTCTATAGCTACTGTGAATGTTTTGCTACTGGAGATTTATGTGGCCAAAACTGTAGCTGCCAGAACTGTTCGAACAAATTGGATTATGAAATGACAACTCTCATCGAGAGAAGGAACAACATTCAATATCATAATCCTTTTATTTGTTTCAAAAGGATAAAAGTGTCTCACAATCGCCAACTGCAAATGAATTGTGTGATATTTCCAAATGTTTCCACATTTCAGTCAAATGTTTCAGATCAAAAATATTCCCCAGAACAGACTTTGGAATCAGAAGATATTCCAAACAATCTAACCTCTCAATCATTAAAATTGGAAGGTCTTCCAAATGTCTCCAAATTTCAGTCAAATGTTTCAGATCAACAACACCTTCATGTCCAACAGTATCAAACTTCTTCGCCAGCTCATCTTCAATTTTCCGACTATTATCAACAATTCATCCAATCACCAACTCCCCTAGATAAGAGGTCTGCCTTTTTGAATCAAGGAAAGTCTGGAACAGGTTGTCAGTGCCTAAGGTTAGCATGCTCAAATGAATATTGCCCATGCCATAAGGTAATTGTTTCTTAAACTACTGTGTTCAACTATTATTCAATGGGTTGCATTAATATTTTTTTGGCCTGTACATCTTAATGAAGGCTAACGCAGGATGTTCCGATCTATGCCAATGCAAACTTTGTAAAAATAACTATGGCAGCAAAGATGGAGGTAAGAATCTTCATTGTAAACATATGTCTATCTTGAGTTTTGAAATTGCTTTTTACCTCCAAAGTGGACTAACTTCATGATTGTTGAGTGGCTAATAACAGTTGCTTTTTGTCTATATATAATATATATGTATGTATAGGAAGTGCATCAACTTCTTACTCAAGCGCTGCAGCTTATGGATCACCTTCTCCAAATGGATTTGCTCTGCCAAGCAACTTCCCTCATCAACCGGTAGCCATCCAAACGCCACCCATTGTGGGTCAACCACATGAGAATAATCCATTCCCTCCTTTAACCAACATCTCTCAAGAAACGGGCATCCAAATGGCAAAAATTGTGGTTCAGCCACAAGTAAATTGTCCATTTGCTCCACCAAGGGACATCCTTCCACCGCTTGCCGGCCCAATGGCAACCACCGTGGCTCATCCCCAAGGGAATCCATTGGGTCCTTCCAGACCTTATCATCCTCAGCAGCAGCATACTCATTTGTTGAACCCAATCAATCCCTTTGCTGGTGTTTCTGCTATGGATCATGTTTCAAGAACATCATTAAATAAACTACCATGAAGATGTGTAATACACAAGAACCAAAATCAATAAATGTTTTTCTGAAAAATATAGTAATATTTAATGTTCATATTATGTTTTTGCCTTTATTTATAACTCATATATATATATATATATACTTGTTTGTGCAGATTCCGCCAAGATGCTACCCAACATTAAAGGCATGTGTAACATAGAAAATATAGACAATAAGACAAAGAGACAAAGTGATTCTTGCTAAAAGAATATGTAATTCGATCCTTTTCCGTAGACTATTTTGACATATGTGTAACGAACTACGTTTAAGTATAATGAATGGAATTATTCAATAAACTGTTTCTGTTGATTTATTGATTAGTAATTAATTCCTCAAATTTATCTATACTTTCTCAATAAAGCACTAATGATCTTAATCATTAAGAGTGCAATATATTAGACTCTAGTTCTATTATTTGTGGACCCACCAAAATAACTCAAATTGAATTAAGAGTGCTACATGACGTGCAATCACATGCTTGTCTGCAATGACCAAAACTTCAGATGAACCAGCAGGTATGTCAATTGAAATCATGGCTTCAATGTTCTATAGGAAAATTTGATAAGCAAAAAATTAAAGCTAAAACGCTAATAACCTTTACAAAAATATTGTTCGTGGTGAATCAGAGCCAACTATTGCAACTCCTTTGTCTCAGGCGCTTTCGCGATGCCGCGATACACTCGTAGACCAGGGCGATGCCGCAGCGGTTGACCGATATGCAGATTATGGTAAGAGATGATGATTTAGGCAGGACGATCATCTGTTGCAGACTTTCAGTGGTTTCAGGCTCTTAAATATGCAGATTATGGGAGCAGGAAGCCGGTGAAGAAGGTAAACCCCTATCGTCTCTGTGTGTGTGGTTATCTGGACTCTGGAACAGGAACCTTTTTTTTTTTTTAAAAAAAAGTGTGAACGGGTTGGCCTGTAACCTGCCCAAATATGATCGGGTTTGGACTAACCCGTTGAACGGGTTTCAACCGGCGGGCTAATCCAAACCTAGTAATAAATAAACAGGCAGGTTACGGGTTGGCCATTGGGCCAGTCCATCCCTTCCATTATTCTAGCCTATGCTAGAGGCGGTTCAACTCAAATCTTCCATTGGACATCCAAACCCAAAAGGGATGGAGAAATCGTGCATATTTGGGAAAATAGTTTTACAGTTTATTATCGCTTCGGGTTCATTTGAAAGTTCATTTGAAAATAGTTTTTATGGAGTTTAAGATAAAACTTAGGTTTTGGATAATAGATTTTAGGAGAATAGCTTTTACGGATTCAAAAACAAAATTTAGGTTTTGAAAAGTAGTGTGGGAAGATATTGGCTTTTATGAAGTTCGAAGCAAATAGTAAGTAGAAAAGAAAAAATTTATTATGAAAAATGTATGATTTGACAAGAAAATAGCTTTTTCAAAACTTATGTTTCAAATCTAAGTTGTGCTACAAAACTTAGATTTTGAAAAAATATGAGTACTTGAATAAAACCTAAATTTAGGCAAAATTAAATTTTACCACAAAATCTAGGTTTGAAAAAGAAGTTCCAAGCCCTTCATCTAAATTTTAAATATTTACTCAACATATTAAATCGTTAACAGAATAGTTATATATATATATATATTTTTTTTTTTTTTTTGCATAAGCACCTGGAATCGCAAACCCTGTTCAGTCAAAGTTTTACCAAGACCAGACTAGCTAATCCAAATTTAGTGTGGGTCGGCTAATTAAGGGTAATCAACTTGCCACATATGTTTTTATGTTCTCATAGGAAAATAGTCATGTCCAATCTATTGACATCACTTTATCAACATCCATTGATATCAAAGTCAATAATCACTAAAAATAATTTCCAATAAAAATATTGAAATAAATAAATAATAACAAAATATTCTTATCCACAATCCTCTAATAACTAAACTGATAGTTATCAACACAAAAACGATCATTAAAAAAATGCAAATAGTGTCATTTTGAATACCTTTTAAATGCCACCCATCAACCTTTCGGGTTAACCAAGTTGTGCCTAATTTGCACCGGGTCACTTGGGTTACCATGACTTTGTGTTATATATGCACCGAACCGATTACATGATTAGGTTGTTTGGTTTCAAACTGATCCCATCTTGATCGGTGCAGGATAGATAAAAAAAACTAAAGGAGGAAAAGAGGTGTTATGAATTAGTAAATGTAAAAAAGAAATATCAACGGAGTTAATCCAAGTGATAAACGGTTTAGTTTTTTTTTTTTAAATCAGGTCTCGAGTTCAAGCTTTATTATATACAGAAATTCACGTTGCAAGACTCACCCACTATAGTAAGGTGCACGACACGAGTCGGATTTAGATGTAGTCGGAGCAAAGCTTCGTTAAATCGGGTAGGCAACAAAAATAAAGTAAAAAGAAATAAAATAAAAAAGGTCAATTTTGGGTTTCTAATTTAATAGAGCTTAACAAAAAGAGTGAATTGATTGAATAAATCCAAATAGTTGGATAAAATTTAGAGGTTTTTAAGATATGCCTTTTGAAATGTTAAATGGTACACCTTGCTGAAGTATATATTTGATACTTTAAATTTATATAACATTTTTGTTTGGTTTCTTAAGTTTAAAAAAGTACATTTTTAGGCATTTTAATTTAACACTGTTAGTTGACTTATCAAATGTAAAAGGTGATTCTGCAATTAAATTCTACTTAAATATACTAAAATTTTAAGTATTTAATATAATCATGTTATATTTTAAAATTTAACCTTATTTTGTGATTATTTAATTGAATAATCACCGTTTAAATTTGATTATTCATTATTTTTCATTAAATGAAACGAACGGTATTATGACATAATAACTACGAATGTACTTTTTAAACTTAAGGGATCAAATTATTTTAACCTAAAAAATTAGTTAAATTGATAATTTGTCAAAAATGTAACTGAATTTTCTCAAAGCTTCCCTTTTAATAAAAATTAAGAAATACTCCCTTAATATAATTTTTCTTAATATTTTTTAAATGTAACCAGTAGAGTTAATATAATTTTTCTTAATGTCTAAATGTAATCAAGAGAGAAAGTTCGGGAAAAGAATTATTAGGTGCACTCTACCATGGAATGAAAAGAATATTCTGTGGGACAAAAAAGAAAAGTATATTCTGACTTGTAACAAACCGGTTTTATATTATTCCCACTCTTTCACTATGTTGATTTTGTTATACAATTTGACTATGTTGATTTTGTTAAATAACCTAGGAAAAATGACAGAAAAAGTACCTCGAAAATATTGAATCCCAGAAAGGTAATTTTAAATTTCAAATCCCAAATAGATGATAGTTCCTCTCGCGTCTTTACCCAAGTTTAAAAGAAATTATTTGAATACCTCTATAATCATGATGAGACGTGTTCAGTATTGGCAGGAGAGTTAAAGAGTTGAAATATAAAAATTGTATTTTAACGAGGTATTTTAAACCGAACAAAATTAAGTACGGTGTAGAAAGTATACTTTCTAAACCGTGTCTAAAAAGCAATAGTTTAAAAAGTCTAACTTAACTAATAAAATATAAATTCTTAAAATATAATTTTCATACTCCAGAAAGCCATGCGGTGTAAAAGGTGTAATGTAATATTATATTTTATTGATATAATCATATTATATTTTGTTATTATACGTATATATATCTTTTTAAATTTTGTAAAATTCTTTTATATATTTATAAATATATAATATATGTATATAGCAATATAATAATATTATATATAATTAGATAATATATTTTTAATATTATTATATTATATTAATACAAAACAATACCTTTTACACCATATAAAAATATGCAAACATATTTTATTTTCAAATATAATATAATTAAATAAATTTATGAAATATAATCACAAAATAAAAATTAATAGCAACAAATTTATCAAAAAAATAATTACAAAATTTAAATAATTATTATTTTGTAATTATTAAATTATTTTGTAATTATTAAAAAGGTATACTAAATTAATTGGTAATAAAAAAGTGTTACAAAAATTTTAAAAATAAATAATGAAATAAAATATAATAAATGTATTACTTTTTATTAATAATTTTATAATAAATTTTCAATAATTTTATAATAAATTACTTTTCAAAAAATTTTAAAAAAAATTACTTTTAGATCGCACTAAAGCTTGTGCGGTTCAAAAGAATTGCATTTTAAAAATATTAATAAAAAATTATTACTTTTAAATCGTATGGAAATCTGTGTGGCATAAAAGTAATATAATTTTTTTGTAGAAGTTTTGAAAACAAATTTCATTTAGATAGCACGGATTACCGTACGGTCTAAAAGAAATATATTCTTTTATTAATATTTTTAAAAATGAATTTCTTTTAGACCGCACGTATTACCCCGCGGTCTAAAAATAATAACTTTTTTATTAATATTTTTATAATTAAAATCTTTTACACTGCACGGATTTCTGTGTGGTCTAAAAGTAATATATTTTTATAAAATTTTTTAATTACAAATTTCTTTTACATAGCACGGTAATCCATGCGGTCTAAAAGAAATTCGTTCTACAAAATATTTATAAAAAATTATAATTTGGACTTCTTCATTCGATTGAGTGATAGTCCTTATTCGAATGAGTGAAACCTCTTCACTTACTCGAATTAAAAAGTGCAAATATGTACCTTGATTCAAACTGGTTGGTCTAAAAAGTATGTTTTTTATACCGAATAGACACAGTAAAATCTAAAAATTTGCTCTTTCTAATATATCTTTTATACATTTGAATACATAAGTCATGTACACACATGCATATATATTTTATATATTATATTTATTTACATTTATGTATTTATAATTACATATCAATATTTATAGTTTTATATAAATTTTTAAAATTATTAAAGGCTTATTAAAAATAATTTATTAAAAATTGGTAGGCATTTTTTATTTTCAAATATAATATTATTTATTAAAATTTAGTAAAATATAACCGAAAAATTAAAAATAATTACGAAATTTAAATAAAAAAATTATTATATGTAATTATTAAAAATAATTATTTTATAATTCAAAAATAATTACGAAATTAAAATAATAATAATTTTGTTTATAATAATAGTATTAATTTTTTTTAAAAAAATTAAATCATATAAATGAAAAAAATGTAGGCATTATTTTTATAGTTTTTTATAAAATTTAAAAAATTAAAAAAGTAATATAGTTTTTTATAAATATTTTATAAAACCAATTTCTTCTAGACCGCACGGATTGCCGTGAGGTTCAAAAGAAATTCGTAATTTAAAAATTTTATAAAAATATATTACTTTTAGACCACACGGAAATCCGAACGGTGTAAAAGATTTTAATTTAAAAAATATTATTAAAAAATTATTACATTTAGACCGCACGGTAATACATACGGTGTAAAAGAAATTCATTTTTAAAAGTATTAATAAAAGAATATATTTCTTTTAGTAATATGTGCTGTCTAAATGAAATTCATTTTTAAAATTTTTACATAAAATTATATTGCTTTTAGACAACACGAGCTTTCATGCAGTATAAAAGTAAAATATTTTTATAATTTTTAAAAAAGGAATTTATATTTTATTATAAAATTACTAAAAAATTTTATTATAAAATTATTAATAAAAATTAATACATTTATTATATTTTGTTTCATTATTTATTTTTTAAATTTTGTAACTACTTTTTTGTTACTAATTAATTTAGTATATTTGCCATCGATCCACTTGGAGAGGAGGAAATGGACCTTCTCGCGAGAGGGCTTCAGATCTGTGAGGTTCCTTGAGGCAATTCCCGACGAGATTGGTGCAAATGTCGGAGTAGGTGATGTAGGTCATCCCGGCCAGTGAGGGAGGTCATTTGCAATTAACTCAAAATTTAATGGGGTGTTTTGTATTTTAAGCTAATAAATATAATCATTTTACGTATTTAACTTTCTTAATCTCTCTAAAAGAAATTTAGTTGATATTAAAAACTGGAGGTAGTAAGGTTTTATGATAAATAATTTTCAGAGTTTAAGAATGTATTAGTTACTTTAGAGCCATCAAAGTAAGATAAATAAATTAAATAAGCTATAAAGCTAACCTATCAAAACCCAATGATCCAATAACACTAAAGGTTGTAAATTTAATCATTGTTAAAAAACAACCAATTTATGGGTTACAGTTTAAATGGATTATCTCATTAATTCACTTCTATTTGAGCAATAGAAAATCAAAACTTAGCTCATTATAATTTAAAAGGATTGTAGCATCTGTGGTATTTAAATGGTTTTGAGGGTTAAAAGTTATTTCTGGTTTTAAACCATGTTGCCAAACTTACATTCCTTTTGGTATGCCTTGTTTCATGAACCAATACATCAATCATTATCCTTTTAAAAATCTTTACACGAAAAGCTTTGACATCTTTTTAATGTGTAGAATTTCCTTAACATCGTTTGGAACCTTTATCGCACGTTTGGCTGCACAAAGAGAGAGAACAGTGCAGTAGCCAACGAAGAATGCATGGAGAGATGCTTCCTGCCAGTGGTGGGGAGGAAGCAAC
>JANTPZ010001384.1:0-19451 GCA_025593235.1 Vachellia pachyceras | reverse complement strand
CCCAAACAGGACGCTTCACCGGCCGTGGTCTCCGAGGGCAGAAGCCGATCTGCTGCTGCCTTGTGGTGAATGTAGGCTGAACTTTCAAACCAGCAGAGTCAGAGGAAGCAGCTCGGGCTGCCAGAGAGCGATTAAGATTCGCAATTGCAGTCTTCTTCGGAGAAGGCGGCACGGGGGGCACGATTTTGCAGATTCCATACTTGGATGCCTCCTTCTCGATCTTAAAAATGTACGCAATTGGATCTTGGAACTCAGCCAAAGTTGGGTGGTACTCTGGAGCGAGAGGCAGAGATTTGAGCCATGAAAATACATCTGCGTTGGACTCTGGAGCCAGAGCAGCTGAACCTGCCATCAATAATAGCAGAGGAAATGGTAGAGGAGATTTGGGTATCTCATTGAAAGCTCATTGCGAACTCAGTGGAAGGGAAGGAAAAGTTGTTCGGATTCCATTCTTGGTTCTCTTGTTTATTTTTTCTCTCTCTCTTTTGCTCTTTTACTTTCTCCCCTCCTACCTTCCTCTGTTTTCAATGTTTACAGAGGAGAGCAGTGGAGAGAAAGGTGAAAAATTAAATAAAACGGATTTGGGGCAGAGAGAGCAGAGTTTGGAGCTTGAGGAAATGGTTGACATGTGAGTGGGGTTTTGTTCGGCGTTCGGGGTTCGCTCTAGCAAGTTGACACCGTTCCCTCTGCTATTTACCAAACTACTACTTGTATTCTCATTATACACTTTGAATAATACTAAAGAAGGTTATAACATATTTGAGAGAGAAAAAAATTATCACGATATATGGTAAAATATTGATATTTGTAATTAGATCATATATTACCTGGCCAAAAAAATAAATATATCATCGAATAAATTAGTTTAGAGAAAAATGATAAATATATCGGTTAACTAACTTCATTAATATCTAAAAAATCAACTAACTGAATTATATTATTGCCTGCATTTTTTCAGCTGGCAGAGAAGCTCCATCCAGACACAAAATATTGAAGTATATTTACATTAAAGATGTTGAGTGAAATATTACAAAAAAAACTTCACTTTAGTAAAATTTCTTACAATAAAAATAAAAGTTGCACATAATAAATTTGGATTCACATAGAATCAGAGTTGACAAAAATTTTGGATTGAAAATTTTCAACCCATATAAAAGCAGATTGATATAATCCACGATGCCTAACTTGTCAAAAAAATAATCAGTTTACTTTTTTTCGCCATTTTTTGTTTTTATTTTACGTATGATGAGTGAAAATTATTGTTCTGCATTCTTTTATATTTATTTTACAATAGATAGTTAGTTCCAAGTTCATTATTAATTCATCATTTTTATATTAATAAGTAATTATCTAAAATCTAGTGCATACATATTTGAGCAATGGTTGGGATGAACTGACCCAATGGCCAACCAGTAGCCCACCCATTTAGTTCTTCACGGGTTTGGGTCAGCTTGTAACTCGGCGCTAACCAGTTTAAACCCAAAATAAATGGGTTGCCAAAAAACTCAGGTGGGTTGCGACTAGCCCGTTTACTTTTCCAGGTGAAAGGAGGACGAGTTGAAAATCATCAAGACATCAACCAGTTGCAACTTCTGAAATGCAATCTTAGATTGGAGTTGAAAAATCAAACAGACTTAAGAGAGAGAGAGAGAAACAAGAAACAGAAACAAAAAGGCAAGGGCGCAATCGCACAGATCAAAATGCATTTAAGATTCTTGGCCTTACTCTAGTAACCGGGTAGACATAGTAGTTCCGGCCATAGTTGCCGTCGACGTAGGTTCTGATCTCACACAACCGTTTGGTCTCATACTTGGAAGTGGAGTTTCTGGATGAAAGATTGGTGCAGAGTTTCTGGATGGAAGATTGTTGCGTCTCGATCAGAGTTTTTGGGTTGTAAAATTGGGTCCAACTTAAGTGGCGTAACGCTTAATATATGGTTCCTTTGCTGGCAAACTATCTTTGCACATGTTTAGGAAACTTTTTTCTAACGAAGCATACAAGTTAAAACAAAAAACATCTTGAAATCTGTAAAATCATCTCAAAATCGATAAACTCATCTCAGAATCCATAAACTCTTTTCTTCAAACGGATTCCCAAATGCATACATCATCATATGTCAAAAGGAGATATTAGGAATTGGCCTCAACCACTAAGAAAGATTAATCAAATTTGAATTTTGATAAGAGTGCTCGTCAAAAAGGTAAATACATTTACACCTTAAACCTGAAAAGGAATTAGTTTTAAATTTAAAGTGATTTGTGATTTATGGTACTTTATTTAAAAAAAAGTGGTTTGTAATAACATCGTGACTTACAATTTAAGTTCTCTAATTTATCCTCATTTTAATTCTAATCCATCAAGTTTAAAATAATAATTTTAATCTCTCAGTTGGTATAATAGTCTACATTTATATTAGATTATAGATGTTAATATTCTAAATGGAATGAAATTTAAAAGAGTAAAGGGGAGTCAGGAACTTCTACCAGTGGAAGCAATTTTTTATTTTTAAATAAATGACATCAAACTTACTAGTATAAATAATTTGAGTGAGTTCGTTCATAACAAAAATTCAATAATTATTTACACAAATAACAAAAAGTTGAGTATGGGTATTTGTCCACCGTCGTATACACTTGTCTCCGCCCTGCCCATGATCCAGCAGGGCAAAAAAAAAAGTCCTGCCATTTTCTGCCGCCTGCCCCCTCTTGAGAGGTATATTTTGTGTCCGTTTGGTAAAGTGGTGAAGAAGTACTTATGGGCTTATTCACACAAACCAAGGCAAATATGTGGAGGAGATTGCCTCGTTTTGCGGAAAAACACTGTTTAACGTACTTATGGGTATAAGTGGGGAGTTGCCAAACAAGCCCTTTATTTCTCACCCCAAAAGTGACGACATGCTGATATCGTGATCATTGATCTGATCATAGCTTTCAGGGGCTGAAATGAAAATTTAAAAATGAGAATGCGATGACGTCCTATGCGACTGGGTCGGATCATCCTTGATATGCATGGCCGCCCTGCTGGAGTCTAAAGGACCCCGTCAAATCGCTGACATGTAAGTTTCAATACGAGACGCGTGTCCTAACCTAATTGGGAGCCTCTTCCCTTGTACCAGGCCACCCCACATTAAAAAAAAAAAAATTCTAGCTGGTTATGAATGATGCTTGAATTAATGAATAACACGACATATGATAAGATAAGCACTTGATATTAATAAAAGAAACAAGATCAGAGTTCTATTTTTCACTTGCTCTCTGATCTCTCACCCCCACCCACTCATCCTTTTGGATTCTCAAGTTGCAGTAACATGTCATTCATCAGCTCCTTATTACTCCATACATCTTAAGATAAAAGCTAAAACATTTTGTTTCTGTTATAAAAACTTACGGTAGACTTGATCGAAGATCTGAGTACAATACTTTGGATAACAGACAAAGAAAAATCAAACTGTTTTTGTTGCAAAATCGAATTGTTCGCTTGTTTTTGTTAGATATATTCAAATAAATTTACCTTACTCTTGTATTTGATATATCATACTGCAAAAAGTTAGATAAGGGCTTATTTTAGTTCTGAATATAATGTTTCAATAAACTTAACCTTTTAAATATATATTCCCCATAATGCATCTCTATTAACTACACATAGTAAAAAATTTCTATCAAAGTGCAGTTATAATGGCATAATTAAAAAGGAATTTTTGAAAGACAGACACAAATCTATCACAAATAATTAATTTAACTAAATTTTTTAACATCCATAGATTAGTAAATCTTGGTATCTTTGAGGAAGTCATTTAGACGTTTAAGTACATTGATATGGGAATATGCTTGCAGTTGATTTTACGATGAAGCATATTGGAATTTGTGTCCAAAACACAACAAAGCAGTGGATGGATTCCAATGCAATGGAGGTGGCGAACTGCATAGCAGGGGAGAATACCAACGCGACAGCCTGAGCCATCGGAAGCAGCACTTTCGACAGAAATGTGGTGTCAACCTGGATCGACTCATAAGTGACCAGACCCATCACAATGTTGAGTAGCTTTGGGTTGGGCCAATGGTACGAGTCTAAGCACTCGGAAGAAAAGTAAGTTTGCAGCTAATTTCTAATATTTAAAAATTTAAGAATAGACATCTATACATTAAACAAGAATTTCAGAATTCAGAAAAAACTACCTATGATATTTTTACCCCTCATGGACTGAAAGCTGCCTACCTATTATTAGTGAGAAGCAAAATTATTATTTAAGAATGCATGAAGAGAGGCCTTTACATAACCTTGACATGGTAACGGCCTTAATCTCGTTAGATTTTGCTGCATCCAGTAATGGATCTGATTGGAGGGCCTTGTCAAAGCAATACTTGGCCTCTTCCAACAGACCCTCGGCAACAAAAACAAGACCCAGATTGTTATACGCAGGAGCGTAGCCAGGTTGTAGTTCAAGTGACTTTGTAAACATTGCCTTGGCACGTTGATATTGTTTCTGCTGGCGATACAGATTCCCCAGATTGGATAATATAGCATGCGATTGTTGTGCTGTTGCTAGTGCCAAGGCCTGCTTATATACTTCTTCAGCTTTTGATGGTTCTTCTGATAGTTGAAGTGAAACACCTAATGAAGCGTTTAAAAGGTCAAAAAAAAAAAAACCCCCCCGTTAGACAACAATTAGAAATCTGGACTGTAGTTGCCTCACCGATGGTACAAAGTCCAGAAAGAACATTGAATGCTTTGAAGGAGGCGATTGAGCTCACCTAGATTTGACCATGCATAGCTGCTATTCTTGTCACGGGCAACAGCAGCTTTGAGGTACCTTTGAGATGTTTTGAATTGCCGAGTACAAAGACCATGAAGACCAAGTTGGTGCCACTGCACGGCATCATCAGGATCTTCTGCTATAGCCTACCAGAAAAGGAATGATATTTATCATATAAACACCCGGATAAACTGACATTTCACCTATCAAGTGCAAGGTAAGATAAAGCTTTAACAGAATTTCCATCTCCATATTGCCCCATCTCATCCCGAAGGAAAGTAACTATATAAAGCAACAAATTACCTGTTTTAAAATGCAAACAGCACGCTCTTCAACTTCCATCAGGTCACGCTGTTCAGTCTCGAAAGCGGCTGCTATTTCATGCTGGGCCTTATGAACCATGGCAAGCCCAGCCCATGCTACGGGAAGCTCAACCAAGGATGAATCACCATCTCTTATTATAGACGCCATCTCATTTCCAGCCCATGAGAGCTGCTCCCGATCTAGAGATCTTTCAGCATCCTTAATTCTATGGATGGCAACGGCATATCGAGTAGACATGCAATTGGGATCCAGTCTTGCTGCCTACGACGCAATGGCATCAGAAGACAAACCACAGCCACACCAATCAGACTTCAGAAGAAGTTTATTATCCGAGGAAAACTGTCACTAGCAAAGCAGAGCCTATCCAAAGAGCTATATACATGCATGACCTCCAACAACAAGAATTTTAAATTTTTAATTGTCATCATTTCAAGTATATGAAAAAGAAAGCCTATAAAAAGGATCTGCAGAAATCCATATCACAAAACACACAGCTTAAAACCTTTCCACCAAGAACAATTGAACAGGGACCAGAAAATCATTTAACCATCTCAATAAATATACTATAAATGACTTCGAGCCATGAGCACCTTCTCCAAGCACTTGCTGGAACTTCTACGATCACCACACAGAGAAAATGCATTGGCAAGATTTGTCCAGATATGTCCGGATTTGGGATCTGCTTTCACTGCAGCTAGTAAACACTCCTTTGCAACATTAACAGCTGCAACCCGGTCTACAGAAGCAACTTCTGGAGCACTTGCACCAGCACCTAAGAGTAGTTAAAAATCATGTCATAGAATATTCTTCAACCTCTTAATACCAATGAACGGGTAAAACAAATATTACACAAAGCTGAGAGCCTCTCTAGCAGTGTAGAGTACCTGCTACAACTGAAGCATATTTACATAAAATAAGGGCAGCATAGTTGATCAAAGCTGCAGGATGATTTTGATCTTTTAGAATCAACTCTTGGAAACATTTTGCAGATAATTCCAAATTCCCACTGAAACAGTACAAACAATTACAGTTACATATAGGAGATAAAAATGGATGAATATCAAGTAATTTTAACCTGTTTCCAATTGAAATGAAAGAAATCACTCTTATTTTTCAATTAATTCAACGCAATTGCGACAAATAGATAAGAGAAAAATAAAAAAAACAAAAAGGTTGAGCCATTGCCCAAAAGATTATAGCTAAAAATAAATATTACAAAAGTGACAATGAATTCACAGACACATTAAAGTTATTGATTGGCTCGTTTGGTACGCTGGAATTGATTTTGGTGGAGATGCAAATGGAGATAAATATATAAAAAAATGAGGGGCCAAAAAATCAATTCCATGGGTTACATCATGGAATTCATTTCTGCCCATTTTAAATTCCATTTCCAATTCCACCCCCCAATTCTACCATACCAAACATAGGAAATGAATTCCATTTCCAATTCCACCTCCCAATTCCATCATACCAAACATAGCATGAATGTTTTCCAGCTCAATACTCGTAATAGTCAGCAAGATGTCCCTAAGTTACCGTTTTCATCTGCTGTATTTGTAGTGAACAAATTTTTTTTAACTAAATATTTTCTCATTTGACCACTCTTTCCCACACAATATGAGCTAAAGACCCTTTTTTTACGAGAAAATAAATAAATCCTCTTCTGCCAATTTTTTGCCACGTTGAGCTTCCTTTTTCCAGTTGCATAGGTCCTAAAATTTTTTTTCATATTTGTCATATAGTCATTACCTTTATGATCTCCTTAATTGTTACATGCACAAATGGAACATTATATCTTGTATGAATTCTTTTTACTCCATTATCAATGTGACAGCAATAACTACGTAGTTTATTCTTTCTCCTCACACAGTCAACAATTCCTTTGTATTTCTGTTTTCTTCCTTGAATCCCATCCCTTTGATAATTTGGGGTGAAAAATGTAAGGTATTTAATAAATTGTTTATTCTTCAATCTCAATTTTAAGGATCTTCACTGTCTTTCCCTTTTAAATTGATTTATTCAGGATGCTATAATCAATGTTCATAGTAATCAATCATGCCAATATTTTGCATCTAATGCGTATCTAAGTGGTATTTCGAACCCTACACCAAAAGTTAGCTATTGAGGTGAAAGAACCAACCCACTTAAATGCCCTATTGAGCATCTCATTCTACTCAATGTGGGACTTGGTATCTCATACTACTAAGTCTCCATCAATCGGCCCCCCATGGAAAGCTGACGTCTCACCGGTTGCACTCCACGACACTTTACTTGACCTTTTGCCTGTCAGAACCCTACGTGGATGGCCCTCTCCAGAGATGTCGTAAACCTGACTCTGATACCAATTGATGGGTATTTAAGTGTGATGGGGAACCTTATCCAAAAGCTAGCTATTTAGGTGGGAAAACCAACCCACTTAAATATCCCATTGAGCATCTCATTCTACTCAATATGGGACTTAGTATCCCGTACTACCAAGTCTCTATCAGCATCACTAAAATCATCCCATACTACTCAATGCCTACCCATTTATTCCATAAAAATTATTTTTCCTGAAAAAAAAAACAGAAATCATCATTAAAATTTACCTTTGAAGATAAGAAATCCCAAGATTTCCCAGGCAATCATAGTTGTCTGGTGCAATAGCCAACAATGATGATAGTACTGTGATTGCACTCTAGACCAGCAATTGAAGTTCACATTGATTCATGCAAAAGTTAAAAACAGTAACATAACATGAATTGCAGAAACAGCATTTGAAAATATCAACAGGCTTAAAGCATAAAGAAAGAACCAAAGAAACTTTTAGATTACAGGAGTTGCTAGAAGGCACTTGTACCTGCAATCGACCAGTTTTAAGAAGTACAAATCCTAAGGTATTCCATACAGCTGCCTGCCTGATATCTGATTGCAGAGACTCCTTTAGTTTGGACAGAATTTCCTCAAGTTCTTGAGGTTCAAGTTCTTTATCTGAACCATTTTCCACGGCACTTTCTAGTATCAGGCACTATACAGATTATAAAATAAGTCACTGAAATGAAAAGTTATAATCAGTATCACTATCTATCAAATTAAGATTATTTTACCTGTGCATGGTGAATTTGAACTAAAGAAAGCAACTCTGGCCGACTAATCTCAGCCTCAGACCGAAGTAAGATCTCTGCAGCCTTCTCATATGATGGCAGAGCCTGGAAAGTATTAATAGCACCATGAGCAAACAATGTACATCGAGCTAAACAAGAAACAGATGGATTTTTTTTTTTTTTAAAAAAGCTACCTTTTGAGGTTGGCCAAGCCTTTGATACATTAGGCCAAGTATGAAATGAGCATGCGCATTTTTGGGCATCTTCCTTGCAACATGAACCAAGCCCTACAAAAATGAACTCTGAATCAGTTTATCAAAGCAATAAAATAGCAATGACTATGACCATATTCACAGTGTTAATGAAGTGAGTTTTAAGCCTTCCCACTTCCCACTCTTTAACACAAACCACTGATTCAATGGTTGAAAGATCATAGTTAAAGACAAACAGTTAAAAATCTGGGGTGGGGTAAAGGTGAATGCTGTATATGATGTTAGACATTGTTCATGTTGAGATATTGTTGTTAAGTAAACCCAGGAAAAGGTATTAACAAGCAAAACAAATAAATGAAATTTGAAAAATAGTGTATAAGAAAATGGTAATTAAAATTTAAAAACATGCTTCCATCCTACAAATGGAAAGTTACAAGCTATTATGTGATGCCATAAGAAGCTGCATAAACATTTCCTAAAAAACTACAGCCTACTTGAAAAGAGGAAAGACCCCGCACCCCCCAACACGCACACAATCGCAGACAAGGGAACAAGCAAAGTGTCTTCAAAAAGCAGCATTACAACTTATGGGTAAAAACATTTCAATGAATCCAGAAAAACCCAAGATATATCTAGAAATGATCCATCTCTTGTACTTTTTATTGTCAATGTCAATATGGTTCCAGAAAAACACAAGAATACTATTCATCAAAGGCCCTGCAAGAGCTACTTCTCAGCAGTGAAAAACTTTAACTGATTGACCCAGACTCTTTAACATATTTTGGCAAACTAAACCCTATCTTTGCCTTCAAAGAAAGCCTATAGAAGCACAAAAAATACAAACTCCCATTTTCATTCTCATGCAAAAGCAAACGACTTGAGTTGTTGACTAAAATAAATCAGCAATGAGACAAATAAATCAAAACTACAAGGAAAACTCACAGTCTTCAGACTGCTAACTTTTTCCTCTCGAGAGGAGATAACCCCCTGAACGTGCTGATCACCATCTCCATCAGCTCCGCAATCAAAAGAATCTGTCTTACTAAATCTGGAGCGGCACTTCCCAAGTTTGTGCAATTTCTTACCTTCACCATCAGCGCTATTGGCATCTCTTGACAACATACTCTTCTCCTGATTTTTTTCATTTGTTAACCTGTAAATTCCATTGTTGACTCATTTTCTTGATGAAATTGAGGCAGTCCATTTCCTCACTGAACTACAATAGATCCACACGCCATGCTAATTTTATGGATACTGTGAAATATCAACTAGCTTCCCTTGAAGACAGTTTCTACGAAATATTTTTCAGAAGTACACAAAACAAAACGTTTAGTGCAGAACCCAAGATCTTGCGCTGAAAATTAAGACTAATTGATTCGTGACATAGGGTAACATAGAGACTGACAATATCACTCATGAGAGAGAACAAGGATGAAACAGTGTATTAGGCGCTATCCATTTTATGCCGTTATACTATCCAGCACATACAGTTTAGTGAAAAGGATAGTCTGCAATTAAAAACAATTCTCACAAGTAGACATTTCCAAAATGAAGATTTGTGATCAGTCCTTGAAATTAAACAGCTGGTTCAATACAACATTAAACTCCCAAGAAATTTTTTATGGGGAAAAAATGTATACTCCAAAAAGTCTTTCACGAAATGCAGAAAACAGGAGATTTTTAATCTCAAAAAGTCGCTGCCGACCCTATTACGTCCAAGCTACCGTCACTTAAGCCAACTTAGATATTCCAGGCTTATAAATATCAAAGTATGACAATACAAACCGTAACATTTCATTTTATCCTCCTGAACTTACACAATAATCAAACATAAAATAGAATGGCAACAACGTGAACGGTAAAGGAAGGAAGCTATAATTCACAGCTAAGAAAGTCAAGATTGAAGTTAAATGAAGCAAAGGGAAGATCGTAAACGAGGTAATTTCTGGCGGAGGCAAATGGGGTGAATCATCCTCGTCTGCTTCGGGAGGATCGACGTTGAGGTCGGCCAAGACGACGAGCTTCGGAGGTTGGAGAACCTTGGAGCTCTCTGCTGCTCCCAACTCCGGCTTTGGAAGCAAAACATGATTACGAGGTTCCAGTGGCTCGGGCATTCCTTCGCTTTCGCACTAGGTGTAGTATCGCTGACAAAGATTGCACCTCCTCAAACAAGATCCCTCAAGGTTAGTGTTATTTATATTTGACTCCTTTTACTTTATGATAATTATATTATAATTATAATATAACATAATCATAAATAGTGTGGGTCCCAATACAATATCCCGACTTGTCGAAATTTGTTTTGTGCATATGATATTTCTCTAACTTCAATTAGATCTATCTGGGGGAAAAACTTCAATTAGATCTCTTTCCATTTGTTTTCGTGATAAATAATTTTTCATCAACATACTAAAGACTATGGACTCGTTTAAAAATTCTGAAAATAACTTTTACGAAATTTGAGGTAAAACCTAGTTTTTTAAAATGGATTTTGGACAAAATAGTTTTTACAGATTCCGAGACAAAATCTAAATTTTAAAAGATGAATGTGTTTAAAAAATTATTAACTTTCACGAATTTCAAAGCAGAGAGTAAGTAGGACATATAACTAAAAATAGGAAGTGAAAATTTATTAGAAAAGATGGTGTAATTTAATAAAAAAATAGCATTTTAAAAAAATAGATTTTAAGTCTGAGTATTCTAAAATAGCTTTTCCAAAAAAAATTGTATAAACAAAATTTAAATTTTGGATCAAAAGATAAGTTTTACAACAAAATTTAAATTTTATAGTGGATATCAAAGGCCTTTCTTTAAGAATAGAATTAACAAAAACATGTATAATTATTTTTCGTCCAAACAACGTTGTTGGGCTGGACATTCCTTAGGCCCAAAGTAAAACATTAGGAGGCATCGAGGAGGTCATTGGAATGACACACTGCTGTTGTCTTGAGTTCTTTTTTATTTTTTATTTATAAGCAAAGTGATTTGAACGCCTTAATTAAGCAGGCCAATTACTCTCGTGGGCCTAATATTTGATTAAGCTAATTTCAGGCCCAGTGTTGGCTCTATCCATCCCATCTTTTATTCCGAAGGGCGGCTGATTTCCTTTTGTTTAAGGGATAGAAGAGGGTCCAATCCCAAAAAAGAAACCAGCCACCATTGTCAGCACAAGTTCACATTTAATGTTTAACTATTTCTTAAATTGAATTGCTTCTGATACAGGAATGCATATGTTTAACAGAAAAGGGGTGCTGTCTGCAACTTTACTTGACTCCGAAGAAAGAAGTTATCATTTTATTTTTAAGTTGGTTTCAAGTTTTAAACGGTAAGATTATGACCTCATTTCTTATTTCCCGTAAACACCGTTAGATGCCTTTTTTAAAAAAAATGCTCATGCATTAAAAACATACTTTATTCATAACAAAATTTAGTGTTTTTAGTTATTCGTTTAAAGTGGTTTTATGCAATCCAAGATAAATATGTAAAGTAAATTTTATCTATAGTTTACATGAAAGTGTTTTTTAATTCACTGCGATTGTTTAACAAAGAGTCGTTTGAATACGATACAAGATTAGCGTAGAAGTGAAAGTATTGGTGGAATTGGTTTCGCATGGTGGCCAAAATGAATCATCATACAGGAGTGAATTTTCTTTAAAAAATATACCATGGAGAGAACTGAACCGTGCTTTTTTGAAATCACCGCTGAAATGTAAAGAAGAAAACTCAGGATCCCAAGTTTGTCTTATTTCATATTGAATCAAATAGAGATTTTGAAATGTAATGAAAATTTAATTTTTGCCCCCATGGTAAAATGAAAAATTTTCTAACCATGACTTATCATTACCTATACTAGAGTTGCAATTCCTTAAACTGGAGTTTCAATCAAAATTTTTAAAAAGAGGTCTCCATTCTTGTAAGTTCTTGGATTAAAAATTGAAATAACAAATTCACAGACGGTGACTTTTCATTGCATGTACTAAAATTGCAATTCTCTATTAAACTGTAGTTGCTGCAATCCAAAATTTTTGAAAGGAACCCCCGTTTCCTTGCAAATTATAAGGTTAAAAAGGGCTAAATGTATGTTCAGTCCCTATATTTTATCTTAATTTAAGTTTAAAAGTAAATGTTTTGACCCAGGACCAAGATCAGTCTATCTATAAAATTGCCTGTGCCTGTGGTTTTCACAAAACTTAGACTTGATGTTAACACTATTAATTTTGCCAATGACACTAACTCAATTAATTTTGATGAAATGACTCAATAACTAAATAAGAAAATGTGAAAATAATTTTTGCATTTTTTATTTTTTAACATCGTATTTTTACATTTCCTTACAAGTTCCATGGTTGAAAAATTTAAATGACAAAATCTCTAACCGCGACTTGTCATTACCCATATTAAAGTTGAAATTCCTTAAACAGAAAAGGTTGCAATCGATTTTTTTTGAAAAAAAGATCCCATTTCCTTACAAATTCCTTTCAGAATTTTTGACTACAACTTCAGTGTAGGGAATCGTAATTCTAGTATAATTGTATAAGTAATTACAAGTCATTGTTAGGAAATTGGTCATTTCACCATAAGGGATAATATTGTATTTTAATCAAATTTTGAAATTACTATCTAATCCAATGAGTCTGATATGAAATTAGGCAAATTTTCGTGATCTTAATTTATTCTTTCTATATTTCGAAGGTTTTTTTAATCACTCTCTCTGTTGAAACCATCAGAGAGAAGCTAGTAAATAAAAATAAAGGAAGAGCAGACAAAAAGAAGAAAGGAATGCACGTAATGGGGGAAGGTTCTCGACCTGTGAACCACAGGCAGGCCAACTCGATCGACGATAAATAGGAACACTTGCAACAGCAACAACTGTGTAATATGATTCCATCTACTATACCTAATAGAAGCCTTCAAAGTGATTCACAGCATCATTACCATAATCACATGACTTTAAATCATTACCACTCTCTCTTTGTGCTTCCATCTTCCCTGAATCTCAATCAGCTAACCCCCCCCCCCATCTATGCTTCTTCTTTATGTTCTCTTGTTTGCTTAGCTTTGTTAAAAGGGCCAGACACTAATTAACCTACTTACTCGACAAACATCAATCACTTTGACTTCCTGCTGAAACTGCAACACCCCCAAAAAGCAGCAACCAAAACACTCTCATTGTCAACAAAATCACCCCAAGTTCTCACACTTAACGAGGACCCACATGAAACAGAACTTCCCTATTCACACGAACCATTTAATTTGTACCGGAGGAGGAGGAGAAAGGAGTTAAAGAACCGAGTTCATCGAAGGCCTACTCAGGCATTTCAACTCATGACTCGTACGACCCATTTCAACTCAGAGGCTGCTTATCCGACCCAAATGACAGAAAAACAAAGCCGTAGCTGTTTCTCTTGATATCCGAATTGGTGTGTGGGACAGTACTGAAAGCGTAGACACTTATCCTTATGAGAACATTAGCTATATAGGAATGCATTGATTTGCTGTAGCACTAGTAGTTAACAAGAGGGACCTGTGTGCCCCTCCCACCGAGTTAAATGTGGCTCGCAATAGGTAGACCCTGTCCCTTGTCCACCTTCGCCTCATAGCCTTTCGATCACAACCATCTAATAATTGTTTCACAAAATAAATGAGATTCGTTATGCCCATTCTTCTCATTACTCATGAATAGTAGAGGCATTATATAGTACGTGGTCGCTACAAAATGAAAGTGAAAAATAAATCGCCAATGGGTAGGTTAAGTAGACGGACACAGTATTATTACTACCCGAAAGCGCATGCAATATTTGACTATCCGCTTTATTACTTTATAACTCGCGCAATGACTGCAGGATTTACCTTAAAGGACGCGAATATATTTAATACAGAAAATTGAGGAAATCAAATGATTGACTCTTTCCACTGATTAAGGCAAAGATTTGTGAAAATTAAAGAAGACAATGGAACAAGAAAGTGGGATATGGGGTTTGATGTGAAACGACAAGCGAGGATGCTGCAGAAGAAAGAGACGATTGGCTGGGAAAAAACTGAGGCCAAAGGCACAAGGAGGGGTTACAGAATTTGGTATATACGTGCGTTTTGACTACGTGAAGGTTGTCTCGTAACTGTCAGACATTAACCAAACAGGACGTAATTAATAATCTGACCCAAAACCCTACCACCTTTGCTTAGATCAGAGCCAACTAACATGGCTGTGCCTTTATTTGAAGTTATGAAACCTACTTTAACAGCTTAACAGAGACCTTCACGTCGGTTTCTGTCCCACAAATTAGCTTTTATGTATCTAATTTGGTCCATCATTTATCCTCAAAAACCCTCATTGCGTGGCTACCAATTGGGCATGAGCCACAACGACAGCCAGTATCATTAAGGCGAAGAATCAGAATCCACAACCGTCACGACGTGTCCACATATGAATACGATGGTTGCTCTCTCAAGTCCGCTGATCGAACGAAAGTCGCAGCCTGTTAAAGCGGGGCACGTGTCGTTACGGTGACCGGGAACGGCGAGCTGGGATGAAAATGAGAGACAAAAGAGCTGGGCCCACAAAAGCTATTACAAGTTTGATTTTAGAGGCCCAGGCATGTGCCTCGGTCCTGAGGATTGTAATCTTATTTATTACTTCCACTTTATTAAATATTAAAAAAAAGGAGCATAATAAATGAGATTGGAAAATAATTATGAATATCCTTTTCGTGCCATTTGCAGTACGTGGTCGTTGGCATGTGGCACGTAATTTTTCACTCCGTCTCTTCATAAATTGATCGGTCAAAAAGGTCATCCTTCATCGTCGAATTCAGCACAAATAATGCCAGGTGTTTGTTTAGAAAAGTTTATTTACTCATTAAATGTACGTTCAACAGTATTTTTCATAAAACGAGATAATCTCCTCCACATATTTACCTCGACTTACGTAAAAGTATTTCTCTACCGACAGATAATCTATATCCTTGTGGCTTAATCACACCAAAATTTAGACATTGCTATTGTATCAACGAATCCACATTTAGCACACATTACTTTAATTTCTTATCGCGAAGAACAGAAAGACGTGTTCACAATTGGTTTTCATTTTTCTCCTTTACCAAGACATGTATAGAGGGTACGTACGTAGCTGATGTTTCGAAGCAAACGAGTGGTGATGATAATTAAACCCAATGGTTTTTTCACTTGAGATGGCTATAAGCAAGGGAGAACACTGTTGGGGACCCGTGGAATCCAGAATATATATATATATATATATATAGTGTGTGTGTGTGAGAGAGAGAGATTGAGCTAGCAGGGAATAAGCTAGAGAGAAATCTCCCGTTGTGTCTTATTTCCAAGAGTCCCCTGCTCATCATGTCAATAGATTATAATGGGTTCGTTTAGAAGCGCGGTAGAAAAGTGTTTTTACGCGAGTTGAAGTAAATATGTGGAGGAGATTATTTAGTTTTACAGAAAAACACCGTTGAACATACATTTAATTTTTGAGGGGAGTAGAAAGTTATGGTATATGGCGCCCCTTTTTAAGGAGGCGTCTATATGATGGGAGTAGAAGGTTATGGCCTACGGCGCCCTATATCATGTAAGGCGCCGTAGACCAGACATACGACGCCCTATATTTGAACCCTACGGCGCAAAAAGATTAACTTATGTATATAATTAATTCTAATAAGAACATATGGATGTTTAGTAAAGAAAATCTTTCCACAAGAGATTTAATTGTTAGAAATTACCAAAAAAATACAAACTAATGTATAGTATATGTATCATGTGTTTTTTTTATTTGAAAAATTCATACAGGGATTTTGTTTGAATAATTTAAATTTCCTAAATTACGCACCCAATGGAAATAATAGCATATAACTGCGAGAGGAATTTAATGAGTAGTGTTATATCAACGATTTATTGTAATAACCATTGCTTTTAGCTGCCACATACAACGTGGATACAGTATATCACTTTTCACTTGGTTCTGTTGGTCGAAAAAGAAAACGTGTATTTTTTTAAAAGACAACTAAAGGTTGAAAATCGAGTTACCACAAAACTGTAGATAGTTCTCGTTCAATTTCAAAAATATTCTTTCAATCATCAACCTTATGTATACAATATGGCAAATAAAGATGCAAAAAGATTAACTTTTTTATGAACCACTCGAGGTATTGAAGTTATAGAGTAGTTCCTTTTCAGTTAGTTGGCAAAAAAAAATTCCTCATCAACCACTTACTAAGAAATAAAAGCTCATTCCATTTTGAAGATAACAAGATGGAGAAAGCTTACCTTCATGGAGGAAAGAGCCGAGCGACGGAGAGTATGGCGCCGGAGCAACGCTGACGAGAAGCACAAATCGAGTGGAGTATGAAAGCTTGCAATGGCGGCAACAAATGCAGTGGCGGAGAGTGGGAATATGGCGAGGGAGCTACGCAGGAGGGAGAATAGCGGCGTGCGTCTAGGTATAGTGAAAGTGAAACTGATAAAGTGAAAGTGACGAGAAGGAAATGGTAAATAAATGGAAGTAGATCTGGCAAAAAAAAAAATGGAAGGGCCTTTCAAAAAATGTCACTGGAAGGGCCTTTGACGCCTTATATGAGATATAGGGCATCTAACGTGAACTTTAGGCGCCCTATAACCTATATAGGGTGCCTAAAATCAGGTCCTTTATTTTGTACTTCTTTTTTTTAAAAAGGATGCGAATTTCAGTAGTAAAACATATACTCTGTAGTAATGTGTTGAATATGTTTTTAAAGAGTAAATAAACTTTTCCAAACAAACACACTGTCATTTATGAATCCATTGGGAAAGTGCTTTTACGCTAGTAAACGTAAGGATGTGATAGGAGTTTTATCTCGACTTGTATGTAACATGGAAAAAATGAAAGGAAAAAACTTTTCCAAATACCCCAACGGTCTTTTTTATTCCCTTGACGTCCCATCGCAGCTGGCTAAATAAGCCAAAGTGCATAACAGCAATAACAGTGTAGTGTAATGTATATATGGTGAGCATTAATAGACCCGTGATTAACCAATAATAAGAAAAAACCAAACTATGTTATAAACCCCACTTACCTACCACTTCACCGTCGCATAAAAGGCCGTTTGTGTCGGTGCAAGTTTTTTTGTTTCTTTGTCTTCTATCGTTACTGCACGATTCGATTTCCTTTTCTATGCCTTTTCATCAATCATCTATATACTTTAATGCACTGCCTTAATAATTAACCCATAGCCATTGGTAATGGTCGATCGCTGCCGACGATTGCATTCAATACAATAAGTCCGGCTCAAATATACCAATATAATTGTTCATTTGGTATAATTAATTTCGTTGATCTTAATCCTCCAATTGACCATTTTCTAACTACTGAAAGCATTTCTTTATTGTAAGCGGCTCTTGGGTGAGAGCAAGCACGTGATGGACCCACACGGAAGCAAATAAGTCAAAATTAAATCTTCTAAAGCTTTCAGTATTTCTCACTCGACCCTTTTCGTCCCGAGAGAACTTGCGACTGTTGAGCAGGGTTCACACTTGTGAGTATACTATGCTCCTGTTTGGCTTAGTATTCAGAGGGTCCAAACATACGTTCAACGGTATTTTTTTTATAAAATGAGATAATCTCGATAACATTTACCTTGATTTGTGTAAAATCACTTCTCTATCGTATTCTTAAACGAGATATTCGTGTAACGAGATATCAACCATTCCTAATACCATCGTGGTGAGGGAAGTAAATTCAATGAAAGTGGGAACCTTGGGGAATACGTGTCCATTTCTATATATATATATATATATTTAGGGACCATTGATTACTTTGTGCCACCAGCATGCTTATTTTCTATAATCATACTATATTTTTCCACTTGCCCTCTTCATTAATTCGGTTGGTAACGCCTAATTAACTGCCCTCTCAAAGGCTAATCATACAACCCACCTAGCCAGTAGTAATACTACTTGTATTCTTTTATAGTGCACGTGATTAACATTACTTTGGATGCCAGAATGTAATTGAGAAGGAAATTTTATATATATGACCTGAATGTCACATTATTAGACTTTTCTTCTTATTCATGATCTTGCTTTGTAAATGCATTGTACTAACTCCGGCCCTTAATACAGAAATAGTTAAGTTTTGTTAGAAAGATTAAAAAATTAAATATCCTACTAAAAGTATTTATTTATGTATATAAGCAAATTAATTTAAAAAAAATAATAAATAAAAATATTTTTAAATAGTGTATTTAGCTTATTTGATTTCTCTTTGTAAGGTTAAGTAACTCTTGTATGAAAGGTAGCTAATATCTGAAAATTTGACCTCCCACCATTATTCTGGGCTTGGTTAACGGCCGAAACCACCGAATTTGGTATCCCTAGCTCCCGTGAAACAAGTAATCAAGAAGCGGGTGGGTCCCATGTGTTTGAGTTTAATCGCGCCATTTAACCCGGCTTTATACTTTAGTTCCTTTATATAAACACCCCTCTTTCTCACACACACTTGCCTTCCACATTCACTAGCTTCTCTAAGCAGAGAAGAGTTAAGAGCCAAAAACATGGCAAACTCTTCCCTCTCTCTGCTCTTCTTTCTCTCCTTTCTTCTCTCCACAACCCTCATTTCCTCCCGAGTACTACCCCAAGACCCGGAATTGGTAGTACAAGAAGTGAACAGGTAATTAATTAGAAAAAAACATGTTCATTAGGCATTTGAGCCTGCAAGTTCGTACATGTACATATAAGAGAACTAATGTGTGTTGTGTTTTTGTGCAGGAAGATCAATGCCTCTACTGCGGCGGCAAGGAGGAACTTGGGTTACCTATCCTGTGGTACAGGCAACCCCATTGACGATTGCTGGAGGTGTGATCCCGACTGGGAGAAGAACAGGCAGAAGCTAGCCGATTGTGCAATTGGGTTCGGGAAGAATGCTGTCGGAGGCAAGGACGGTGATATTTACGTGGTGACGGACTCCGGCGACGACGACCCTGTGAACCCGAAGCCTGGGACTCTCCGGTACGCCGTGATCCAGGACGAGCCGTTGTGGATCACATTTGCGAGAGACATGGTGATCCAGCTGAAAGAAGAGCTGTTAATGAACTC
>JANTPZ010001382.1:0-24184 GCA_025593235.1 Vachellia pachyceras | reverse complement strand
GGTTCCTTCTTGTTGTTTCAATGATGGCGCGCTGGTGGTAAATTTTTCGTGTATGGTAATTTTATTTTATTGTTTTTTATTTTAATTGGAGAAGTGTTTTTTAATTTCTGATTTTTTGTTTTAACCTTAGTTTGTGTTGTTTTGATCGTTTACTTTTATATTAGTGTTATAAACGTGTGTATAAATAAAGTTTATTTATTTTTAAATGATATTTTTAATTTATGATGTTATGAGTTTTTAACGTTTATCTTGTTTTAACAGTAATTTATTGTTTTAAAAAAATTTTATTTTTTTAATATTTGTCATATTTAGTAGCGGTTGTACAACCGCTACGGATGTACGTGTTTTTTTTGTTTTTCTCAACATTTAGCAGCGGTTTTTGACTGCTACAAAAACAGTGGTCGAAAAAAGGCGGTATATTTGGGCGGGAATTTTTCAATGTTTCACTGACATTTAGCAGTGGTTTATGACCGCTACAAATAATGGGCAAAAAGGCGCGAATAATTAAATTTCAATCTAGCAGCGGTTTTAAAACCGCTGCTAATAATGGACGAAAATTTCGAAAATTGGTGGGAATATTTAAGTTTAACATAGTAGCGGTTATATAACCGCTGCTAATAATTAAGGGAATATTATTTTCGGCCATATTAGCAGCGGTGTTTTGACGCTACAAAATTTGTGTTGCAAAAATTTGTAGCGGTTATTTTTGTGTGGACAGTGGTTCCTGTTAACCGCCACTAATTGGCTTGCTACGGTGAATTTAGCGGCGGTTTTTCTAACCGCTGCAAAGTGTCTTAGTAGCGGTTATAACCGCTACAATGTTGTGGAATAACCGCTGCTAAATACCTTTTTTTGTAGTGTTTAGGAACTCCGTTGGGAGAACAGAGTTTACAGATTTCTAGATGGTTTTGTGGATTTCAAGATGATCTTTATAGATTTTGAGATGGTTTTATCTCCACTTACGTGTATGGTTGGGGAAACGAAATCCCCAGCAAGCACAGTAGCAGCTTGAAGGATCTTGTGATGGATCACTTCGACAAGATGGAGACGTAGAAGAAGTGTTTACAATGACCGCCATGGAAAAGTAAGGAAGGAAAGAGAAGGAGGTAAGCCAATAAAAGTAACGAGCGTAGGAAACGAGAGCTTCAATGATATGATACCATAACGAGAGAGAGATGATATTTCTACTGTTCAATTGCTTAATGGCTAAGCAAAGGTGTTCCAGGAATTCTTTTCGGAAACTTTCTGATCACTTGCTCAGTGTAATATCTTTAAAAATTCTCATTAATTATAGATAGTTCTCTAATTTTTCTCAACTTTAAACTCTTTCTATAAATGCTCTTAATAAATTTTGTTCTGAAAATCCCACCTCCAATGATTTTTGGGCATTTTCTTTCCGTTCCGGTAAACAGTTTTGACTTTATCTTGGAAATAGTTTTATAAAATACTAAAATTCCTGAGCTATTTTTCCTTGCTTTGAAACCAAATATTTGAGGCCTCTGGATATTTTAAATAATTATATATATCTAATTATTTACTAAATATCCAAATATTAAATAACCTTTAAAATTCCCATAAAGGTTATTTGTCACTTTAGCCTGAACCGGTCCTCAATTAATGATTAGTGACTTTTCCTCTATATTTTAAGCTTCTATGAATTTTTCTAATCTTTGACTTTGGTCAAATGACCAAAATGTCCTTAAACTTGCTCTTAATTACCATCATGCCCTTGCCTTTTTCAAATTTCATTTTTACCTTTATTTTTAATGACATTTGGGTCCTTCCCATGAGGTCACCCATCTTATCATTTCCCTAGGTCAAGCACGCTTAACTGCGAAGCTTTACTATAATTCAGTACTTTAGGGTTAGATTGACCGTGATCTTTTTGGTATATTACCTTCCTCGTTTTCTATTCTACATATTCATGAATCTTGACTCAATCCATAACTATCGGTTTGTCCTTTATTTCAAATTACAGTAAAATGTGGATATCACAATATTCACTACAGGCATACCTTCTCTAATTATTTTTCGGTGTGTTGGATGATTGGGTTTAATTGCCTAAAGTTAATGATTGAATCAGTGGTTGACAAAATTTGGTGACTTGGTCTGCTGTAAGTTGCTAATTTTTTATGCATACAACCTTTCTTGAAATACTTCAAATTATAAATTTGTAGTTGTTTATGAGCAAAGATAAGTGTAACACACCTTATTAACCTTCTTAACTTCCTTTTATATTGATTTGAAACCAAAGTGAAGCCTCAAATAGCTTACAAGGTCCAAAGAATCAAAATAAAAACTTTCAAGTTTTCAAAGTTACTATTCACAGCTTTTTGGATCAATTTTGAAAATTCATAACTAATTCTAGAAAAATCAAAATTGAGTGGTTCCAATTTCTATTTGAAGATTATAAGTTCCTTTATGGGGAAAAAATACTCATTGGGTCATTAACTTGCCCAATTGATACAGTTTAATGCGCAAAGATGTACTATTCAATTGGTAATGTTTCAATTTTCCCAGGTTCTTTCTTGATTTTCTCCAAATTTTGGAATGCCATAACTTTTGATACAAAACTCCAAATCCAGTGTTCTTTGGCTTGTTTTAAAGCTTGTAGTGCCAAAAAATTTTCTAGAAAATTTCAGCTCATTTGGAGTTCATTTACCCTGTTTCACATCATGCTAAATATGGGATTTGACCAACTTTACACTCATCATTTAACCAAACTTGTTACTTCATAATTCCATATTTGTGCATTCCAACTTCTATGTCTTTTTTGATCATGTTTAGCCATGCATTTATGAATATTTAAAGCATATATTCACTACTTCATGGCTACCACATATGTAGGAGTTTAATTTACATAAGTACACAACCTAATAAACTTGAAGAAAATTAAGTTACATAACCAAACATCTATCCAAAAAGTAACATAAAACTTGCTTCATGCATCATTTAGCTTGCTCTTACCCTTTGAAGAGCTTCCACCTAAAATGGTTAGTGAGGGAGAATGAGATTTTCAGAAATCCCAATAGCAAAACTATCTAACATACTTCATGAAATGCATGACAACTTTCTATATAAATGTGGATTAACAAAAGTGCAACATGAAACACATATATGCATATGGCCATACCATAAACATGCACACATCCATACTTTCATCATTATAAATTTCAAATCAAGCCATGCATTATTTAAAAGAATTTTCATAACAATTTGGATTAGAGTTAGATGGTCTTGCTACCTTTAGGTCTTAATTCTCCCTAACTTGGATCCTCTCTTGATCACTTGGGAATTTACTTCCTTTCACCAAACTTTTGCCTACATAATGGCCATCAAACACAAGCCATTTCCAAAGCAAAAATCAATGTAAATCTCCCTTAAACTTTATAAACCTTAAGACCCTAAACTTGTCTTTAATTCTTTCTAATGCTTCCTTAAACTTGTGGTCACTTTTACCCCACACAAAAACTCATTTTGAACCCATAGGAAGCATCAAAATTATCAAAAGAACATTCCTTCCCCAAGAACCAGACCTGACTGAGACACATGCATAAAACCATCAGCATGAATTTTTCCAACTTCTAACACTTATGCCATCATATTCTTGATCTCAAGCTCATTTTCATGGATGGTAAAGCTTGAATTTAACTCTTCTATATCAAGTAAAAATTTGGGTAGCATCTCAGCTTAAGAGTTCATCATTCCAAATTTTCAAAAATTCAAAAACAAGCTCAACCAACCACAAGATATATATCAACATGCTCCTCCCATCACAAGGAGACTTTTGGAACCAATCACAAGCTCTAAATCCCTCTCTTTCTCACTTTACTCTCAAGAACCCTAAGTATAAAACTTGAGAAAGAGAGATCAAATCAAAATTCCAGTCCATGGAAGTTGTAGAGGAGAGCACAAGGAAGAATGTCATGTATAGCTTTAAGTATATTCTTCTCTTACCTTGGATTTTTGTAAGCTTTTCTCCTCTTATTCCTTGCTGAAGATGGTGTCCTCTTTCTCTCTTTTTTCAGGTTGGAAGGTCGGCTAAAGTGAGGAGAAAATGGAGGGAAAAAGCCTTTTATAAAATCTCCCAAAATCAATGGATGGTTGAGATGAAAACTTACTAAGTTTAATCTTAAGGGTTTAAGATGTTGCCACCTATGAAACATTGCTTAGCTCTCACTGGCTCCTTAAAAGTAGGTAATGATGGCTGTAACTAAATGGTTAAAATCTAGTTTGGCTAACCAAACTTGATCCCTTTCAGTTACTTTTACCGATTACACTTTTTACCGGTAAATATAACTTTATTCCGGTAAATCTTTCTCTACTTTTATGGAGATATTTTCTTTCTCATTTAATCTCCATATTTTCCTCTTGAATATGGTAAATTTATTATCCCCAAAATATCCCTTGATTTCCTCAAAATTTACAGGATTATTTTATCCTGTCTAAAACCCTGAAACCGTGCAATCGGAGGGTAAAATACATTTAGGCTTTAAAAAAATTTTCTACACTTTTCACCGATACTCTAGCCCTTTTTCTTTTCCCAAATTGCCCTCTAGATTGTCCAAAATTAATTTTTGAAATTACTTATATTTCGGGAATTTTCGGGTCTTTTCCCGATTTTCGGGAAATCGCCTTAATCGTATATTGTGCAAGAATTTTATTAAATACTATAAAATTCACTGAATTTTCCTATGCCCTGAACTCAACTGATTAAGGTCTCCCGATACCTTAAATAATTATTTTCAGCCATTAAATCTTTAAAATTCTATAAATAAAATTCTAGGCCGATTTTCAGCAATCCATCGAATCTTTGTCAATCAGCGAGTTCTGCTCTATCTTTCGGTCATCTGTGACTTTTTCTGATATGTTGGTCAACGGTTGACTTTTTGACTTTGACTTTGTCAAATGACTAAACTGCCCTTGCACTTCTCTTAATGACCAAAATGTCTTTATATTGTCTAACTTTCTGAAATTCCCATTTTACCATTGACCTTTTCACCCTTGATCTTTTGTATAATGACCTTTAGGTACTTTCCAGTAGGTTACCCATCTTGAGATTACTCCAGGGCGAGCATGCTTAACTGCGGAGTTCTCATAAAATTTCTCCCGCTAAGCTAAGTCTGACTTTGGGTTATTCAGCCCATCGGCATTATCTTTTTCCGTACTTGACTTCTGATTACTGGTTTGCCCTTTTTATCCAATGACCATATTGCCCTTGGTCTTTATACTTAATGATATTTATGTCCCTAGTTTACATTCTTAGTAATTTCAAAGCCTTATGACTAAATTGACCAGGGTCTCTTTGGTCTATTGACATCTTCTCTTTCTATACTTTTATTTCTGGGCCTTGTCTTGTCTCATAACTATCAGTTTGGCCTCTATGTCAGTTTTACAGAAAAGGGTGGATATTACAATAAGAGCATTGATTTCTATCCTTTAGATAGAGAGATCAATAGAACTCTTAGGAACTTAAAGAAAAAGAAGAAAGTTGAATAGAGGGATTTCAAGAAGCATTTCGAACTAATTCACTTAGACCTACTAATATTGCTAATTGTGAATCTTGTTCAATAATTGTTTTAGAAGCTCAATCCACAATGCATCATCCACCATTGGTAAATGAAGGATCAAATGCATATAGGAATAATGAGGAGAACCATGAAGGTGGTCAAAATGGAACGGGCACTGTGAATAACAATGGGAACAATCAAAGGATAATATCTATCTAAGCCCTTAACTCATTTACTGTTTAATATCAAAGCCTTTTTCATTCTTGTCCTAAATTTAATATCAACTTTGAATTAAAGGGTCCTTTATTGAGTAACTTACCCAAGTTTAATGGTTTGGCAGGAGAGAACCCTTACCGGCACTTGAATACAATGTACATTATTTGCAAATCTATGAAGCCTAGGGGGATTGACTTGGAGGAAATGTGTCACTCAGTCTTCTAGTTCATATTTAGAACAAGGCTAAAGAGTGGTTCATGATGCTGCCCTATCACAACCCTAATATGTTGGCTTCTTAGGGCCATTTGAAGAATGAATTTCTAGGGAGATATCTTCAATGATCACAACCCTAACTAAGGATATCTTCAGTGCTAAGCAAGGCGTTCATGAATCTTTCTATGAGTATCGGTGTCAATTCTAAGAGCTCTTAGCCAAATGTTTGCATTATCAAATCCCCAAAGAAAGATTGGTTCAAAATTTCCATGGTGGCCTTGTTCCTCAAGATAGGAACAGCTTAGATGCCTTAGCTGGAAGTTCAATAGAGGATCTCACCCCTGAAGAAGAATGGGCTTTGATTAAGAAGATAACTAGTAATAACTAGCAATTTGAAGGGTTGTATGTAAGATAAGTTCATCTACATTATTTTGCATTAAGACCTTCAAGGGAGTAGGACGGCTTGGCATACCAAATGACAAAGTTGAGGGTTCATTTAAGAAAGATAATGACTCTTCTAAATAACCAGGGTCTCATTCTCAAACTCTAGTTGCTCCAAGTGGTGAGATATGCAATAAACACCCCCTTTCAACTTTCTTTCCACCCTCCAGCACCCTCTGTCTTCTCTCATTCACTCTCTCCCACACACACCCTTTCTCTCTCTTGGATGGGACTTGTGTGTGTGAAGTGACTGTGAGTGTGAGTGTGTGGGAAGAATGGATCGGATGTGTGGGGCGTATTTATAATACCCCCACTCTCTTGCATGCCAAGCTCCCTGAAATTTTGTCTTTCTTTTTTTTTTTTTAAAAGCTGCCCCGTAAGGCACGCCACAAAAGCTGTCTCTCACTTCTCCCACAAGGCACACTAACTCTGCCACACTCTTTTTTTAAAAACAGCTGCCCCTAATGGTTTACCCCCACACATTTCAGATAACATGTGGCAACATCAATCCTATTTTTTTTTTTAAAAAAAAAGCCAAGATAGGGACGTGACACATACAATCAAATTATACAAACTTTTCACTTAACCTGATATTCAAACTTAGAGCTTACCTTTGACTTCTCTTATCTTTTGCTCTTAAACTTGTCCCTAAAAAAAGATTTTGTCATTAGAGAAAGAGATTTATAAAATCTCAATAGAAAATATCTTTAATACATTAACATGTATAATCATTATTGTGTAATGAATACAAGCCATGAAACTTAAATGTTCATTACTCAACTTATATTCCTACATTTACTTTTTTTTTTTTTTGCCAAGGCATACAATCATAAAGCATCAAGAAAGAACTTGCATGTCTGTACATCACTCAACATAGCATTAACATGATAATTACACAATTAATGATAATAGCAATGTAAATATAAAGTTAGAGAATCTGCTACCTTTGTTTCTTATATTTTATCTTAACTTTGCTGGCTTTATTCTTGTTCTTTGGAAACTTTCCTTTGTTGATTAAACTCTTACACATCAACATAATGTATTTGGCATCAATATAAGCAAATATCAAGCATTAAAACACTTAAAAGTCTCCCAAAACCTCTATTGACCTTTAAGGGCCATAAAACCCTAAAGTTTGCCAAAATTGATTCTAATGCTTCTAAACTTTTTCTCACATATACCCTACACAATTTTGCCTTCCAAATCCATTGGAAGCACCAAAATCACACTTCTTCTACCAATTCCCCTGTATACAAAAATATTTTGCAAAAATCGACAAAATGAGATTTTTCAACTTTTACCTTCATATACATACATAATCACATTCCTAAACCATTTTCACATGATTATTTGGCATAAAACATCCCTTTCCTTCTAGATAGATTTCATGAACATTCCATGACACAGTAACTTTGTGCCAAAAATTCATACACAACTCAAACAAGCACAAAACAACCCCAATCAACTTCAAATCATGCATGAATTGTTTTCCTACCACTTATTCTTCCAAATCTTCCTCTTTCTAATTTCTCTCTCTCTCAAACCTAAATTTCCAGCAGCAAAATTTCACCATGAAACTCAAAAATAAATCATAGAATTAAGGGGGAGAGGCTTAGAACCATGAAAAAGAAGAGATTTCATGGATAAATCACCACTTTGATTTTTATGATTTTTCTTCTCTTGTTGCTCCTTGCTCTACATTTTTGCCCTCTATTTTTTCCAGGTTTAGCACAAATTGGGGCAAAAATGGAGGCCTTAGGACTTATAAAATCTGCACATGGGTGTTTTAATGAAGTATGGGGCCCACTTGTACTGCAGAGCAACTTTACACTGATAAAATCTACTACTCTGAATAAATATCTTCCTTTTCTCTTCATCTTTAATAAGAAAATGACAAACGACACTCTCTCATCCCCACAATCCTCTTTATAAAACTAAAGCAACTTTAGGTTTGCTTAATCTGATTTCCGTCTACCGGAAATGCTTATCGAAAATTTTCTGATCACTTGACCAGTTAAGTCTAACAAAAAAAATCCCAAAATTCGACCGATCATTTTATGATTTTTCTCATCTCAAATAGCCTTTCAATATGATCTAAATTAATTTTTCTTTAAAACACTATTTTGGGGATTTTAAGCCTTTCGTATTGGTCTAAACTAATTTTTCTTTAAAACACTATTTTGGGGATTTTAAGCCTTTCGTATTACCGTTCTGGCAAACTGTTGTATGTTGAAATCAATTTTATAAAATAGAGAATTTTTTAAACTATTTTTCACCATTTTACAATATATTCTTTGAGGTCTCTAGATATTTGAAATAATGATATTCGGATATAAATCTAAAAATTAGCCAAATATCAAATAACCTTAAAAATTCATGCAATGGTTATTTTAGCCATTTTAAGTTTAACTGGATCTCAATTATCAATGAATTTTTCTTTACATTTCTAAACATGGGGTCATTTTTTGATATTTTGATCATATTTTCCCAAACTAAGCATTATATCCCTAACTTTTCCAAAATGATCATTTTGTCCTTACATTTTCTAAATTTTCAAAGTGATAACTTGGAACTTCTTTTAATCTCTTTTCACCTTCTGGACCCTTAATCACTCTGTAGCATTTTCTAAATATTGTTGAAGTGAATTTGCCTTTAATTATATGACAAATAACATTCTTGCATGAGCTAAAAATTTTTAAAGGACCTGTGTAGCCAAAAGAGAAGGTGTAACTAATGAGTGTGTGCAACTTAGTGTTAATGTCTCAGCTTTGTTCAAGCGCCATTATCCTATTAAGTGTAAAGCCCTAGGGTCTTTCACTGTTCCATGCACTATAGGGAAAATAAACTTTAGTAGTGCTCTTCTTGATCAAGGAGCAGACATAAATGTCATGCCTAACTCAGTTTAAACCTATCTTGACCTCACTACCATTGAACCTATTAGCATCATCTTGTAGCTAGCTGATTGAACCACTAGGAAGCCTTGTGGGTTCTTGGAAGACATCATAATTAAGGTCATGGATTTAGTAATCCTTGTTGATTTCTATGTGCTAAATATGTATAAGGAAGCATAAGTTAAGGAACCATTGATTTTCGGAAGGCCTTTCATGAGAACTACCAACACTATCAT
This sequence comes from Vachellia pachyceras, assembly GCA_025593235.1. Lineage (NCBI taxonomy): Eukaryota > Viridiplantae > Streptophyta > Magnoliopsida > Fabales > Fabaceae > Vachellia > Vachellia pachyceras. The sequence goes on along the minus strand of JANTPZ010001382.1, from coordinate 14,677 downwards.
TAGCATGAAGGATGGTGTCATAACTATGGAAGTGGATAGGCATGTAATTAAGTTTAATGTTTATGAGGCTAAGTAAAGGATCTTGTACCTTCAATAATGCATTCTCTTACACATGAATTGAACCCCCTTCCCCCTAACTTGAAGTATGTGTATCTTTCTGAAAACTTTCAGTTGGCTAGTATTGCTTATACTTGACTGCATTTGAAGAGTTGAGCTTTTTAGTGTTTTGAAAAGTTACAGGAGGGAAATCGGATAGACTTTAGCTTATATACCAGGAGTAAGTCCAGCTATTTATTATACTCATAAAATTCTTTTAAATGAGGGTGCTAAATGTAATATCATGAATTTTAATAACAGAAATAAAGGCCAAACCAATAAATTAAGAAAGATTAAGGGTAGTTTTGGAATTTTAGGAAAAGAATAGTAAAAGTAAGGGCATTTTGGTAATATAACCAAAAAGTCAAAGTTGACAAAAAAGTCAAAGTGGTAAAAATAGTAAACTTTTGACCAAAATACTGAAAAAAATTTACAGAGGTCCGGATCAAAACCATGTCTCCCGAATTTTTGAAATTCGGCGTAGATTTTTATTTATGGAATTTTTAAGGTTTAGATGATCGAAAAAAAAAGTCTGAGACCCAAACATAGAAGAAGTAAAGTGGATTTTATAATAATTAATAAAATTAATACCCAGTTTCCAGTAAAGGCGATTTCCCAAATCGGGAAGAAAAAGACCCGAAAACCCTGGAAAAGAATTTTCTTAGAAAATTAATTACGGGAAATCCGGGAAGCAATTTGAGGAAAGGAAAAGAGCTAGAGTATCAGGAAAAATTCTAGGAATTTTTAGTGCCCTAAAGTCAAATTGCGTAACGGAAGCGCGTTTCACAATGTTTCATCTAAAGCAAGGAACCTTGTAAAATTCAAAGTAGTTCGAGGGGAATTTTGGGAATAAAGATATCTCCATATGCATGAAAATAATGAGGAAGATAATATTTTCAAAAAATTAGAAAAAAGATTTACTGGACAAAAGTTACTTTTACCGAGGGTGAATGGTGATTAAAGTAAGTAACTAGATAGTAACCAATCCCATTAGCCTAACTAAGTTGCTAAAAGGCTAAGTACACCTAATTAATGTTGCTTTATGAGAGCCACAAGAAGCTTGACAAGTGGTAAGATCTTATGCTTTAAGATCAAAACTTGGTGATCAAGTTTTAATTTCATCCATTCAAGCCATTTACAAGGGAGTTAATAAAGCAACATTTCTTCTCTTTCCTTCTCCATTTTGGCTGGCCATTCTCCCTCCTTCCAAGCCAAGAAAGTGATGCCATTTTTGCTCCCAAGAAGAGGAAGAAGAGCTCTCAAAAACTCAAGGTAAATCATCCAAGCAACCAACTCTTTACATTTTCCTACTCCTTGCAACTTCACTACCTTTCTCTTAGATTATTTTCTCGAACAAAGCCCATCTTCTAAAAGTTAGGGTTTCAAGACATGAAAATGGAAAGAAGAACGTTTTAGAGGTAGTAAATGGTTGCAAGTTCTTCTTAAGGTAGTAAAGAATAGTTTGATGCGTGATGTTGGTTGTTTTGATTGTTGTAGAGATTTTTGAAATCCTAAGGTTAAGGGTGAGGTGCCTTCCACTTTAGGATTGATGGGGAAGAGTTTTGTTTAAGTTATATGATGCTTGGAAAGGGGTTTGGAAGCAAGAATACACAAGCATACATGAATAAAGTTTGAAAACTCCCAAAAACCCTCTTTGTTATGTTTTTTCGGAAAAATAAAAAGAAATAGAGGGAGTGGGAGTGGGATTTTGATGATTCTGATGCTTCCAATGGCTTTAGGAGGAAAATTTGTACAGGGTGAAAGTAAGAAAAGGATTTGGGAAGCTTTTTAAATCAAAAGAACAAGTTACAAAGCTTTAAGGGTCTTCAAAGAGCAATATGTGTTACATTGCTTTTTTATGATTTTTCTTTCCTTGTTAGTGGCTGGAAATTTATGAGTATATTGTTGTATGGTGTTTAGGAAGTTAAGAATCCAAAGAACTCATTGGGAAAGTAAGCAAAAAGGACTTAAGTTTCAAGGGAATTAAAGAGACAAGGTAGCAAGACTACTAACTTCTTCCAAACCACTTTATGAACTTGTGTGTATGGTGCATTATTCTATGATGTATGAGCTTGTTGTTATGTGTATGATATATGACTTTGATTGCTATGGCCATATGCATGTTAATGTAATGTTTGAACATGTCACATGTACCTTGATATACACATATCTTGAAAAGCATTACATGCACCTTCACAAGCTTTGGTAGTTAGTTTTGCTATTGTGATTTACATAAATCCCATTATTTCCCAACCAACCATGTAGGTGTAAACTCAAGCAAGGTTAAGAAAAGAAAAAATTTATTGGTGAATGAAGATGATGTTATTACCTTTGGAATTTTATGTGAATTGTTGGAACTTTATTTGCAAGTGTTGTAGTATTGTAATCCATATACCTCTTTTTTTTTTTTTTGCCAGTAATCCATATACCTCTACATGATTAGTAAATGGATATATGATAATGCATGCATGAACATGGGCAAGATTTCCAAGGGATGTTAAGGAAGTAATCATGCATTGCAAGAGGTTTCGTTTTAACCAAAAAAAGGTTTTGGTAAATTTTTAAGAAAAGCTAAGTTTTCAAAGAAAAGGGTTCTAACAACCTCAGAAACTGATATATTTTGAGAGGTGAAGAAAAATTGTAAACAGACTCCATTTATGTTGTAACTTTCCAGTTAAATACTAGACATGTTAATCTTTAAAATGAGTCCAAGATCACTGGATTTTGATATTTGCGCAAAGAGTTATGCTTGCCCAAAGTTGAGAGATAAATATGGAAAAATAAAAAGTTACCAATTGAATAGTACATTTTTACGCAATTAACTGTATCAATTGGGCAAAGATTTGAACCAGTGAGTATCTATACCTTGAATATTACTTTCTAAGCTTCAAATAGAAATTGAAACCATTTGATTTTGATTTTTCTAGAATCAGTTATGATTTTTCAATGTTGGGCCAGAAATCTGGAAAAATTCACCAAGTGAATAGTAATTCCGTTTTTTGAAATTTTTATTTCACTTATTTGGTCAATTTAAGTATTCCAAGGCCCAAGAATGGTTCATTTAAGATATATTATGAAGCTTAGAGGGGGGAAGATAAGGGTGTCATACTAAACGTGTTAGGCAGCCCCTACGTAGGCTCAATCCACTAATTCTGGATGTAGTTGAGAAAGAGGTCACTAAACGTTGGAGTGCAGGTATCATTTACCCAATATCTGATAGGGAGTGGGTGAGTCCAGTTCAAATGGTTCCCAAGAAAAGTGGTATTACAGTGGTTAAGAATATGAGAAATGAACTCATCACGACAAGAGTTCCAAACTCTTGGAGGGTTTATATTGATTATAGGAAGTTGATTGAGGCTACTAGGAAAGACCATTTCCTAGTACCATTCATATATCACATGCTAGAAAGATTAGATGGAAAGTCTCACTATTATTTCCTTAAACTACTTTCAAGTACTTATAGCTACATTTTGGCACTTAGCCAATAAAAAGGGGAGTTCTATATAAAAAAAACACAACACAACCTCCCTCACACTTATCCCTTACATTGTCCTTAATGTAAGCATATACTAGAGATGAATAATAAAGTTCAAAATAGTAATAAGAAATCAATGTGAAGAAAGATCACTGCTACATCCTAAAACACACAATACAAACAAAAACAATACACACTAGGTTCACACATGGCTACCTTTTTTACTAGAAGACCCTCCCCCACACTTGTTTTCATCATTAACCAGTTAAGCCCCACAATCATATAAACACAAGAAGAAAACAAGTGGGAAAGAGATTACCTTCAACTTAAATCTTAGTAATCTCTTATAGGAGAAGTTTTCATGCCATATGAGAAAAATTAATTTCTTTATTACAACTCCCCTTACATTATCTTTCTTAGAGGTGGCTCTTGATCAATAAGTAAGGGCTCCAAAGCATAGGAATTGTAAACAGAACCTTGCCTAGTGTGATTTTGCACAACAAATATTGGACTAATAGCAATATCCAACCCAAGAATACAGACATGGATAGATCTAAAGTAGAATGATGATGTCTTAGGAGCAAAACTCTCCAAGTATGAATCACAACCAAGAAAGTCAATTATATTCCCCTCAGTAGGAATTAGACAAACAGTTAAAATTTTAAAATCATTTTGTGCTTACAAAGCGAATGTTAAAAATTGATAGTTTATGGAGAATAACACATTATCTTTACAGTCACTAGAGGATTCATTCACAGGGAAGGATTCATTCTCATTTACAATTTTATCAATTAAAATTTCATAATCCTTAGTTAGGAGATTATCCTCCACAAGTTTATGCTTATCAATTTTAGCATCGCTAGTACTATTAGATGCATTATGTACTTCACCAAAGTTCTTTTAATGCCATGCCACAAGTTTATCATTTTTTTTATTAATGCAAAGCATGTATATAACATCATTAGCACAAGATAAAGATAAAGTCTCATTTAATTCTATAACACCATCATGTCTAGTACTAGAAAGATAAGCTTGCTCATCGTATAAGGAAGCAATGACAGCGTAAGCAACATCCCCAACTAAAATGCCACTAGACGTATTCAGATAAATATTGATTTTTTAAACATGTGAGAGGACTCAAATACAATCTCCTTATTTACCTCATCCTCACTCATGAATAAAAGATTCAATAAAAATAGTATTGATTAGAGGTGGTTTATTCTCCTCAAGTACATGAACAATATTACTTAAGGTATAGGATGACTCATCTGGAAGTTGGAAACATCCTTGCTTCACCTTTGCATCATGTCTAGTACTAAGAAGATAAGCTTGCTCATCATATAAGGAAGCAGTGACAGTGCTAGTAACATCTCCAACTAAAATGCTGCTAAACGCATTTAGATTAGTATTGACATTTTCAAACATGTGAGAGGACTCAACTACGATATCCTTATTCACCTCATCCTCACTCATAGAAATAAAAGCTTCAATAGAAATAGTATTAATTATAGGTGGTTTATTCTCCTCAAGTATAAGAGAAATATTACCTGGAGTATGGAATGACTCTTCTAGAAGTTGGAAACATAATTTCTTCACTTTTGTACCTTGTACGGTTTATTTGAATGGGAGTATAGGACTTGAGGACTTTCAATATGTTGAGTGACATTTGACGCTTGAGCTTATTCATCTGGAAATACACAATATAGTTCCCCTTGTTGAAAGTACACAAATAGGTCATAACAGTTTGCTCGAATGCAGTATGCACAATATGAAAAATAAAGCAAACAAATATCTTTGTTTGTATTTCAAAAAAATTTGATGCTTTACAAAAATGAAAGCCTATACTATAGAGAAGAAACTACTTAAAATGCAATCTAATTAAGGCTCTCAACCCCAATTAAAAACAAAAATGACCTAAGTTAACTTAGAAAACCAATTGCTTGACTCTTGGACAGCTGTACCATTTTGATCGTGACCTTGTTCGTATCTCTTGAAGGTCGAATTAAAAATATTATCCAAGGATTGCACCATAGTGTATAACCTCATGTCATTCATTTAACTGGAGCCTTTTTATTAATGGTCCTAAGTTAAATATTTATCGTAAAATGCAAATGAATTAAAGGGCTTTTTGGTTTGTAAAATGGTATAAACTGAAAAGAAAACATTCAAGTATATTTTTGGATTTTTGGGTATCGGAAATACAATAAAGATAAACGAGTGTTTGAATGAGATAAAGTTCCTCTTGAAATGGACTTAGGCTATCATAGTTCAAAATGATTAAGTAAAGTGGAAATTCACCAAGTTTCTTACTGAAAAACCTTAATAACTCATTGAGTCTAAGTTTCATACAAAGAACTCCATTTCATGGAATACTATTGAAAACACTTAGTATGTTTAGTAGGAATGATCAGTGCAAAAGTTCTAATACAAGCATCATCAACTCAAAATCAAATACAACTAGGTTAAATAAAAGAGAAGAATAATTATTGCAACGAATAAATATATGAGATTTCATATATCAAAGGGTACTATAAAGACTAATCCAACTAATCATAATGAGAATCCAAAATGATTAAAACCATAATCAAACATCTAAATTACAAATCATAATCTCTAAGTCAGAAATGAATGAATCTGTAATGAAAATGTGGATTAAAACTACTTCTCTCCTTTGAAGCTCTTGGAACTCAAGGCATTCCTATTTGAAGAGGAAGAGTAAAACCTAGCCACTCATGGTAGTGTGCAGCTCATCCTCTATGGTGAATCTGATCTCTCCATTGGAATGGCGTGCGTTGTGATAGCAAAATAGAGAGGATTAGAGTTTGATGAGAGTGAAGTGGAGGCTAGGTATGGGTCCCTCCTAGTTCAATGAATTAAACTTACCCTAAATAGGGTTTTCTTTCAGTATTAGGTTGTTCTAAGTCAGTTTGCATAAGTGAAAAGGTCATTTTTCTAAATGGGGTTCATATCTGGGTTATTGATATGAAGTTCACCTCAGCCAAGTATGCATTTTGCCACGGTGAATTGCTCCCGAGAGCTTCAATCTTTAATTCTTCTGACTTCACCGAGCTAAGTATTCCCTAAACCTCTGGCTTTACTACTATAAGTTAATACTTCACCGTAGCTAAGTATTCCCTAAACCTCTGGCTTTACTACTATAAGTTATTACTTCACTGCAGTGAGGTTCTCCCATAGGCTTCTTCTTTAGTATTTGTGACTTCATCATGGCGGAGTTTGATAAAGTATTCCAAAATTTCTTTGTTGGCCTTGTATGTGCTGCAATTTCATAGCCTTCATTCTAGGCTCTACTTCTGAGTGTCCTGAAATGAATAACAATAGTTTTGAAGTCTCATTATCCTAGAAATCAATTGGATTCAATTAATAATCAACCATGACAATTTTACGATAAAACTATGCTAATAACAAATAAATCTCAATCTCAATTAAGCACAATATTACCAAAATGATCCAAAAAGTATAATAAAAACCTTGAAAATGTCATTAAATAATATAGATAATTTATGCTCAATCAATTGCCTCAAGGGAAATAACATGACTTGATTTAAACTCTTTTCCAAAACATATTCTAGATTAAAAACATTTGACTTAACATAATGAAACTCATGACTTGAATGATATGCATATAGGCAAGTTCTAGATTCGGCATAAATTTTAACTTATAACAACCATAGCTCTCTAAGTTCAACTATAAACTTTGTAGAAAATATATACCAGGGAAGCCTTTTGAGTATACTTTCAAAGGTAGGAAGAATCATTCTCAAAGATGTTGTACTCCAAAAGATATGATGGCCATAGTGCGCAAAGGTTAGTGAAAAGTGTTAATATGAGTACCATATTTAAAAAGTCATATCTCCTTCATATAAAATGCTTTGAGATTATTCTTGGTGTCTATGCACCACATTGTTTCATTAGAAAGAAGTTTCACATTAATCAGGCGTATAGAGAGATATGATTAAAATACCAAACATATGTCAGGAGGGATGTGAAATAGAGCTAAATGGAGTATGCACTTTTCAGGGTAACTTTTATCCTCACTCGAGTGATTCTTAGTGTGAAGCACTATCACTTGAGTGAGAAGATTTTTCAGTCAAATCATGAAGTGTCTTACTCTTACTCTCACTCTCACTCAAGTGATGCTGAGAGTGAAACCTACGTTTCACTTGAGTGACATGCTCTTGACTTGAACTAAATGGCCATTTTTCACTTTTGACTTGTAGATTGCAAATAGATTTTCAAAATAACATCAATTTGACATTTTTTTTAATTCAAATTGAGTTATTTAAACACATCAACCGCCAATTTCAAATCTAAGAACATGAATGTTGATGTCACATTTTATATTGCAAGTGTTCTTCTTTCTTCAATCTATTTTCTTCTTCTTGATCATTATTCATGATCCAACTTGGTAAATTCTTTCATTTCCTTTACCAAACTACATAGGATATTCACATTAAATATAGTAGTTAGTCAATGACATTATGAAATTTTTTATTACTCTTTATATTTGACATCATCAAAATTAATTATATCTAACACTCATGGATATTAGACTTTGTAGACTCAAAGATCTTGACTAATGTTATTGTAACACACTTAGTTTATAATATTTAACATACCAAGCATAAGCATTTGGAATCATTTAGTTGGCCATGAAATGTCAAAATTGGAGTTTGAAACTTTTTGTTTTTGGATAACTATTCACAACTCTGTAAAATGGCCTTAACTTTGAAAAATTATAGAGAAAAAATAAATTCTTGATAGTTTTAATTCAAATTCATGCCCAGTTTCAATTTCAAAAGTTACTGTTCATTTGGTCATTTTCTAGTTTTGATTTTTTGCCCAAATTTGGAAGGGCATATTTCTTAGCATGGTTATTAGATTTGGGTAAATTACCACTAAATTTAAAGGGGAAAATTGGATTTATTTAATGGTAAAATCTCATATCTTAGCTCACCTAATTGCATCGAAATGAGATGGTGAACTTTAAGTCCAATCTTTGTTAACTTTTATCCCCATTTGTTCATACTTGATTTGATTGAGATATCGTTGCTTTGACTTGCAATATTAATGCCCTTGGAGCATTTTGAGCTATTCTAGCATGCTTGAAAGTAAAATCTCCTATTATACATGCTATCAATTATAATCAACATAATCCAACTACCAACAAGTTGTAAACTAAGTTTAGAGTTCGATTATGGCACTTATCTCTTGAAATCCCTTCTCTTCCTCACTTTCTCTCTACTATTCTCTCTCTAAAATAAATTTTTCATGAGTTTTCCTTCATAAAATCATCTTGGACGGAAATGAAAGGAGGCAGGAGTATTTATAGACCTCCAATTTGCTAAATGGTCTTTAAACTTCTTTACATTTGCAAGAGGTGTTGGCTTGATCTTGACCCTTAATTTTAATTACCTTCCAAATAGATAAGTCTATGCATCAAGAGTGTGATCTTGCCATGTGTCCACATGATGTCATAGGGCTTATGTCACCCATGCTGTGGGGCCCACTTATACTGATAAAGATACTTTTTCTGATAAAAAGAACTTTCTGCTGAAAACTTTCTACCACATAAACATAAAATCTCCTTACTTTTTCCTTTCAAATATGATCATACCAAGTGGAAAAATCTAACTCCTTAATCCATTTCTTGATTTCTCATGATTAAAATATCTTTTCTTCTTTTCCTTGTCATTTTCAAATGACAAGTGGCAAAATTCAGTCCACACAATCTGCTTTATGCAAATAAAGCTACTGTCTTTAAATCTACTTTAACGAGTCAGAATTAAGTTTTAGAAATTTCTTTATAACTTAGCCTAAGTAGGGTCACTAAAATTCTCAAAATTCATGGGATACCTCCTTAATTTTTTCCCAGTTTTGCTTCCAAAATTGCCTTCGATTAATTTTTGAAGAAACCAAATTTCATAGTTTTTCTAAGCTTTTCTTTCTATCTAGGAAACTGTCTCTAACATTCTCTTGGAAATAATTCATAAAATACTAAAATTCCTGAGCTATTTTTCCTTACTTTAAAACCAAATATTTGAGGCCTTTAGATATTTTGAATAATTACATTTATCTAATTATTTATTAAATATCCAAATATTAAATAACTTTTAGAATTCCCATAAATGTTATTTTTATCAATTTAAGGTGAACCGGGCCTTAATTACTGACCAGGGAATTTTTCTCTGTCTTTTGGTACCCTGATATATTTTCTGATATTTTGCTCAAACTTTGACCAAAATGTCTCTTGAATTTTCTTAATTTACTAAAATGCCCTTGCTTTCTTTACATTTGGCAAAATGACAATCTTGTCTTTTCTTTCCTTTCTATTTCCATATTTACCCATTCCTTATCCTTTCTGCTTTTATATACATTATTCCTTTTGTTTTCTTTCACTTTTAACTTTCCTTTGCAAAGCCCAATGCTACATAGTTCTAGGAATCATTTTACCTAACAAGAAACTTCTCAAATGTAGCATATATCCACTAGTAGAAAATGGCCTTTTAAGTTGTCCCTTTTAAACTGCATTTAGAGGGTAAGGTCTAAAAAATATGGCCGATGATATTTTTGTAAGTAAATGTACAAATTTTAAATCATTAAAACTGCACCCAAGTAGTAAGGTAAAAAAGATAATGCTTTTAGTCTGCATATGAGGGATACGATATAAAATAATACTATTTTATACCGCACCTCTCAGATGCAGCCTAAAAAGATAGTGCTTTTAGATCGCACCTAATGGGTGCAGTCTAAGATACTCTTTCAAAACCACTACCTAAGGTGCGATCTAAAAAGATAGTGTTCTAAAAAATTTTAAAATTTAAAATTCAAATATCGTGCTTCTTACTGCACCCCTAAGGTGCAATCTAAAAATATAGTGTTCTAACAAATTTTAAAATTTAAAATTCAAATATCATGCTTCTTTTATCTTTCTTCTTCTCTAAAAAACTTTGGTGCCAATCCTTGTTGTAGCGTTGCCTTCAACACCTCTATCCAAAATTTAGAAAGAAAGTTATTTGAGAAGGTTGGGAGCCAAGTGTCATTTTGGGAATTCGGGGACTAAAATAATATTTCAAAATTTTAGGGACAAAAGTGGAATTTCAAAATTTGGGACAAAAATATCACAAAATTACCCCAAGTCCAGAAATGTAGGGAAAAATCCACTAATCATGATTAGAGGTCTAATTAAAGTTAGAATGACTAAAATAACCTAATTTTTAAAACACATAAAGACTTCAAAAATATTTGTTTGAAATGGTGAAAAATAACTTTTAAAATGCTTTATTTTATAAAATTGGTTTCAGCCTAAAGTTAACAACAATTTGCTGAATTAGAAAATCAAAGGATTGAAAATCCCGAAATTAGTGTTTTTGAAGAAAATTTATATAAAGTATATTTGGAAGCTATTTTAGTTGAGAAAAAAAAATTATGGAGTGATTAGCTAAATTTTGAGAATATTTTAGTGACACAAAATTGGTTAAGTGATTAGGAAATACCCAGAAGCATTTTGGCATAAAGCAATTAGATAAAGCAATTTGCTTTTGAAAAGTAGAATGTGGGGATTACAAGGCTGCCACTTGTGCTTCATACACTTGAAGGTTAAAAGTAAATGAAGATATTTGGTAAAAGTGGTAGTTTTATCAGTATAAAGTGGCTCTATCAGTAGAAATGGATCTCAAATGCATGATAACACATGGATGGATTTTATTAGGTCTATCAATATTTTTGTGCTCTACACAAGAGAAGAGAGAAGAGCTGCTGAAAGTGAAGATTAATCAAGAAGAAGAAAATTAGGCAAAATTCAGTGAGTTAGTGTCTTGCTTAATTTCTTCCATAGAAACTTGTCTAAGAGCCTAATTCTTCCTTTCTATCTGTTTTGTTTTCTATTTAAGGTTGTGTATGGTGAGTTTTAAGAAGACTTCTTGGAAGGTTGAGAGAGAGAGAGAAATGATTTAAATAGCAAGTTGTGGAAGTAACAAGTGTTTTAAATCCACTCTATGCATGTTATGCTACATGTTGATGATTGGTTTGAGTTGATTTAAGCTTGTTATGGATTTTTGGCATAAACCCTCATCTCTTTGTTGCTGGTAGAATTTGAGTAAGCAAGAAGAGTGTTATGATGTCATTTAATGATAAGGAATTGGTGAAGAAATAAGATTATGCATGTATATGCTAAGATATGTTGAAGAATCTCATTTTCTTTAATTTCTTAACCCGCTATGCTTAAGGGAAAAGGAGTGAGAATTTTGAGGTTTTAATGCTTCCATTAGATTTGAAATCAAAAGTTATGTAGAGTAGAAGTTAAAACACAAACTTGGAAGTATTAGAATACCAAATTGTCAGATTGAGAACTTAAAAATCTTTTATGGTTGATATTGAGTTCCCCAAGTTGTCAAGTGATATAAAGCATAGAGAATGGCATAGGATTGATGCCAAATACATCATGTTATATAGGATTGTGAGATTCCCAGAGGGAAGCTATTAAGTTCCAATTATCCCAAAGTACAAATAGGAAGCCAATTCAAGTCCATTGGAAAGCAGAGCAATATAAGGTAGCATAAACTCTAATTTTTATATTTACATTGCATTTGATTATTGTTTGTGTTACTTGCGATGTATGATGTATGGTTGTAGCCATATAACTTGTAAATCCTTACTTGTGAATGTGCTGTTAGGATCAAACGCTTACCCTTAGACAAAAAGCTATAATGGTTAGTTAGAGCGCAACTTTATTTCCTTAATCCTCAGTAGAGTAGACGTCCAAACACCATGGTTTGACTATTACTTTGCCCCTTAATTGGGCCTTCGCCACAGGACAATTGTTGTCACACCTTGGCCAACAATCTCCCCTTCAACAATTATCCTGCTGGAAATCGAACGTATGACCTTGTCTTTTATACCGATTGTGAGGATGAAGTGCTTACCACTAGGAAAAAAGCCATAATGTTAGTTAGAATGCAACCCTATTTCCTTAACTGTCAGTAGAGTATATATCCAAGGGTCATGGTTCAACTATAACTTGACCCCTCAATTGGGCCTTCGCCATAGGACAATTGCCGCCACACCTTGGCGAACACATGGTTGTAAGCATTTGCAATGATGCCTTGGCCGTGTGTAAATGTGATAGTGTAATATTTTGTTAATTGTTTCATGGTATGCTAGTTTACATTCAAATAATCATAGATGTTGATGTTTAGTTAGATATATTTACAATTGATATTTCATTGAAATCTCACCCTTTCCAATGACCAACCATAGGCACAAGCTCAAGAGGTAATGGCAAAGAGGTTTATACACATGTTTTTACGGATGAATGTATGATAATATGTTACTTTTTGCATTTATGTGCTAAGTGATGTATACATATGCATTGTGCATGCTAGTAAAGTGATCATGAGGTGATTTGCATGGAAAAAGAAATGGTTAGCATGAAAATCACCAATTAAGGGTCCAACACCCTCACTTTTGATATTTATGGCTAAAATGAGCAAGTGAAGTCTTGAGGCCATGAAATTTTGCATGCAAGTAGATCTCTTTATAAACTTTATTAGGAGTCCTATTTTTGCTAAATTTAGACTTGTATGCAAAAAATTATGTACTTTCCAACTTTCTGCTAAAAACCAGAATTTTGTATCAATAGAAAGTTGGCTACGACTCAGTAGAAGTTCGCTCAGGGAAGCACTCCGGCGAGGAAAAATTCTCTCAGATTTGGGGAGTAAGCCATGGCGAAAGCCAAAGTTGACTAGGGCGAAGGTCTAGCATTTTGACCAAATAAACAGTGATTTTTCAAACACTTTTAAGTAAAGCTTGAGTAATAATTTGGTCAAACCAGTATTTTTCTCATATAGAAAAGTGGATAAGCTTTCATTAGAGATATGGATCACTTGGGTTAAACTTTTCTAGAATTAATTGTGAATTTTTAAATTTGGGCTAAAATTCTTAGAAAGGTAGCAATATGAAGTGTATCTATTAATGTTGTGCTCTTTTTCTTCTACTAGGTTTTGTCCCATAGGTTTTTTTAGTTGAAGGTTTTTAATCAAGCACATGTTTGATCATAAAGTGTTATGAATATTATGTGGATGCCATATCTACCATAATCCTGCATGATCCCTTGTATCCCTTTACTGGGCTTGTTTGTAACAACATTTATAAAAGCTAAACGCACATTCAACAGTGTTTTCCGCAAAACGAGATAATCTCCTCCATATGTTTGCTTCGACTTGGGTAAAAGTACTTTTCTACCGCATTCCAAAACGGGCCCATTATCTTCTATAATAATGGAATCGATTTACCTTAATTTTGTAAAGCTATGCCTATAAATAGAAAGTAACCCTAATATACTTTGTATCTCATATAGTGAATAACGATGACTCTCTCTTACTTTATAATTCTCTTATTTTCCTTAATTTCATAACGATTTTTATTTTTTGTCAAACAACTTTCTATTGATTTTGTGTGTGTTTGGCAATTCAGTTGGGAGAAATGATTTTACAAATTCTGATATATTTTACGGATTTCAAGATGCTTTTTTTTATTTCAAGATTTTTTATGGATGTTGAAATACCTTTTAAGTATTTTAAGATGCATTTTATTTTGACTTACGTACCTATGAAAAGAAGTGATTTCGAAACAAGCGCCTAACACAAAATCAAGTCCCACGCTATAATAGTAAAATTGTCAAAAGAGATTGCATTTTGTAGGCCAGTACCCGGGAGAATCGATGCACGATGAATAAACATCTGTTGAGATCTATCCCAACGAGGCGGGATCTAGAGCGTTCATTAATGGACGGTCTGGATTAAGATATGCACAGCGAGCCTCTGTTAAGGGAGATTGGCATTTGGCAGAGACACAGAAACCCTTGCACGAAAAAACGCAAAGTAGGGTTTAAGCGGATATGGGTGGCAAGGGAAGAAGACGAAGGGAGAAGAACTACAGAGCCGCTCATGGAGGCTCCAGCGTCCTCCCTCCTCCGCCTGATCCTTTCAAGGTCGACGCTTTGCCCTCAAAACTTCGTCAGATCATCTCTTTCACTTCTTCCTCTCAACCTGATGTCAAAGAACAACAGAAACGCGAGGGTGATAATGC
>JANTPZ010001381.1:0-60828 GCA_025593235.1 Vachellia pachyceras | reverse complement strand
ATTTATGTAGTAGTATTCGACATTCCCAAACAATATTAAACTTTGTATCAACAGTTGATCGGATCAAATGGTAAGCGGCTTGTTCTAGTTTAAACAAAGCCTTGAGTTCGAGTCTTTGTGTATACAGAAGTCACTGTTGGGAGATTCACCCACCATTTTCAGGTGTGCGATGCGGGTTGGGTCCGGATTAGTCTGGGTGAAGCTTCAGAAACCGGTCGGGAAACAAAAAAAATATAGAATTTTGTTTCTTTAAGAGGCCTTCGTTGGTTCTATTCAACAGTCTAGATCATACTTCATTTACCTAGTACAATAATCCATATGTTCTACGATTACACAAGTGCTTTACCACCTTTAGATGAAACCTGAAAGTATCCTTTTTGGGCAGTTAACTTGCTAAAATAAAACGAACCGGAGTGGTTCTAACAAAAAAAGTCGATCCTCGTAGTAAATCGAAGTTCGAATTTTATAAAAGATAGTAAGTAGGAGGATTCATATTTAATGTTCAGTATTGTTTCACACATTATTTCTCCGATAAGTATCATCCATGGTGGAAAAAAAGACTTGTAGCTCGTTTGATACGCAGAATTCATTTTAATGGATATGGAAATGGATATTGAAATGAAAATGGAAACGAGGTTTAAAAGTATGTTTGGTATGTCATGGAAATGAAGATGGAATCTATATCTTTCTTGTATAAATGTTGATTTTTTTTTAAAATGTAACAAAAAAGACTATTTTGTATAAGGGAGGATATTTTGGTTCAAAAAAATTGGACTCCATGGAACCCAAATGAATTCCATAGGTTTGGGTATGGAATTGAAATTGAGTATTTAGGTGGAATTGAATTCCATATGGAATTGTAATTCCATCATACCAAACATGCCAACATCATGGAATTCAATTCCAATTCCATTTCCACCCTTCCATTTCCACCATACCAAACAAGGCATTGGTAAAATAAATATGATTACTTGGACCAAGTCGTCACTCTTATAAAAAGCTATAAAAAGTGGTTCAACTCGGTAACATCACGACTTCCATTAGATCTATATAAATACACAGGATAGATTACAAAATGTGTAAGATCAACCATGGAGAGAAATTGTAGCAAAGGACGAAATGAGATACGAATTTGCTTAGGAAAAAAAGAACAAGATTTGGATATCATCACATCATAGACAATTGAACATCACTCTAACCCTCCAGATTTGTCAACAAATTTGTTACCCGTTTGGTCGTTTTCAATAACTTGGACAGAGTCATTAGTAGGTGGCTGTTTCAGATCAGAAAGCCTGGTAGTTCCACCGGTAAGCGTTCCGGAAGGGTTCTGAGAATCCACATGGCTCGCCGTTGTCGGAGACGGTGGGTGAGAATGCGGCGGCGACGCGCCGTTGTTGAAGAAGGAGGAAAGGGCGGCGTGTAAGTCGAAGTTGTGGGTCTCCAAGTAGAGGAGGGCATCATCATGGGACGCACAAGTCATATGGCAGAAAGAAAGTATCAGAGACGCACGGTTAATGGCATCGGAATTGCTCTCCATGGCCCGAGGTTTTGATTTTGTTGAACGCTCTCTATATTGTGCACTATCTTCTATTCCCTTCAAATGCACCGCCACTTCCACCGTTTGGATAGATATTTATAAAAATATCAGTTTGATATAAATGTATTTGGATGATTCATTACAAAGTCAATTTCAAATGTTTAAATGTGAAGACCAGTCAAGAGATTTAAAAAAAAAAAAAGATTGCTCAAACTTCAAAATGATTTGTGTTAAAAGTCAAATGCTCTTCAATCATGTTAAACATCGCTTTCTTATCTAATTGGCATGTTTTTGTCCCAAGTGACTTATGTAGGCTTCCTGACGCAAGTCCAAACAAGCCCTCATATAGATGCCAGCAACCGACACACGTGTCCTTATATAGCAAGTCCCCACATGCCACGACATCTCATCATTCTCATGATCAAAAGCTCTGCCTATTTTAAAGATTATTTTGCCTAAAATTAGTTAAATAATGCATAAAAATAACTAGTTGCTGAACACAGGAAATCACAATTATTGACATTTAGGATGTCAAACAAATAGACAATGTCACGGACTAGGTAATAATAAACACACGGCAATTGTGTGACTGAACCTCACCTGCAACCTAAGCTCCCCAGTTGGAGCACAATGACCAACTTCAAAGATTTTTCTTTTTTCGGGTTACAAGGCAAGCTAATAGGCTGAGATGAATGATATGATTGAACTTGTGTCCTCCTACTTATAGAGGAGCTTCCATGTCAACATGGCATATGGGCCACTGGCCCAGCTTCAAAGATTCAAAGACACAAAAGCACATGATAGCAATAACATAGCTGAGTAAACTTGCTCAGGTTTCCATTTATGAGTATCGGGGTGCATTAATCTATATTAGCAGCAGATCTTTTTGGCTGCAGCCATTGATGCACAGGTGGCTGCTGCCTCTGCTGTTAATGAAATTGGTTGGCGAGCCTGGAGGCAAGAACCTACATCAAATGGATGCAACTCGGAGCCATAAAATATAAGATTGACACCAGGAAGGAGCACTTCTTTACTATCATTTTTGTCTGGTTCTGGTTCGGTTTCTAACGTATCAGCTTGAGGAATTTCTTCCACAAGCCTCGTGGCAGCCTCATAAACAGGAGTAAAGGCGTATGATCTGCATGAACCATTCAATAGCGAACAGTTTAGTTTGAGAATTGAGATGGTTAGCAGATAAAAACTACAGATAAAGAGTACTAGTCCATTATTCTTCAGTCATCAGTTGCGAGACATTTAGAAAATTCTCACCAGGCTTGAAGGAATAAATTGTTTCATCAGAGGCATAAAAGCAAATTAGCAGAAAGTATAATTTCTATTTCCTGTGGCTATTCGTAGCACAAGTTACCAACACATTTGACCAATATTTATATTACAGAAGAATCCGGTTTATCATCTTGGTGAAAGTAATTGATTTTATGTTTGTCAAAATGACACTAGTTCAAATCATTCATTAATCTGATGAGAAATTTCATCCATCCACGTTCTAGCATTGAGTCAATAGAAGTTCCGACCAACCTTAGAATGCGGCCATCAAAGCTTAATACTTCAGTTAGGCAGCGTTGTTGATTAGAAAGTTTTAATCTCTGATGCTCGCTCAATGCCCCTGAAGTTGGAGAAGGGTCCCCAGATGGGTTCAATCTTCCACTGGCATAGTTAAGTCGTGGAAAAGCATCCACAGCTTGCCTTTTCTGGTAAAGAAGATTTGCAGCAGGCCCTGTTGGCTGGTACTCTGCACAGATGTCATGCAGCCTTTGCCTTAGGCTTTGCATTGAATCATGGTGTTCTCCAAATGACCCAGTTTGAAGCAAACCTGATGAAACAACCCTTTCACATATAGTATTGCAAAGCTTCGGATTAAAAAGTGGCATCCCAAATTCTACACTCAAAGGAACCCAATCAAATTTATCTTCTTCGCCCGAACGCTGGTCTGATTCTCTTCCATTAAATAGTTTTATTAGACGAATAAAACCAACTGTCCACAGTTCCATTTTGCTTGCCAAGTTAGTCAAGAGAGAATTCAACTTCAATATTTCCTCTGTGCACAGTCCTAACTCTTTTCCTACAGGGGCAACTGAACCATCAGAGTTCTTTAGGGGCAAAGGAATATCTAAAGTCATCACTTTTCCAGATTTGTCAAGATCATACCTACGGAGAGGTTGCACCAGAACAGCTGAATGTTTTAGCAGTGAATTTAGACAATGCAAGAGTGTACTTCCTTTAACAAGATTTCCTTCAAGCTTCCCTCCCAACCCTCCTACAGTGGAACCATCCCAAGACCATATCAGGGCTTTCTCACAACCAGCCAATGGAGCAGGAAGTAAACGCAGGCACTGGCCTTTCATCAGAACAACTGATAGAGGCCCACTAGCGACAGTCGAATATAGAATAAGTTTCATCCAAGGAGTCATTGAGGAATACGAGGGAGGACCGAAATGAGCTGGACCTGAAGGTCCAGGGAGAACTGATGATTCAGGAAGAGGCACTATGGGCACAACTATATCATAGTCACGAAGAAACAATTGATATAGAGCTGCTGGTGGGAGAGAAGCCAAGCTTTCAGAGCGAAGAATATCTACACGGTATTTCTTTTTATTTTTTAACATTTCTGATTCAACATCTGAACCTTCAACTGCTATCAATTTCTTATCATTCAGGAGATTTGTCTCTGACTTGCAGCATTCTGGTGTCTGACCATATTCACCTTGCAAAGCAGTAGGATAAGATACATCACCCATGTAACTTGGAATGGGATCCGAGGTAACAGAAGCCTCCTCGTACTTTTCTGAATCCAAATTTAATAAATTGTCATTCTTCCCACCTTCTAAAATGACAGAGTCACCCACTACGACAGAGTCTTTCTGATAACTTGGATCATCATTGCTTGATGTAATCATACCCATCTTACTAAAACCTTCCTCCACTTTAGCATTAGTAGCACTAGCAATTCCACTTGATAGCAGGCATTTTAATACACAACGCAGGCTGAATGCATGATTTGCAAATTCCTGTAGTACTCCCTCAAATTTTGCACCCTCCAGGGTGCTAAGATCCTTGCAAAGATCAGGAATGCTGGCATGACCCAATTTGCCCGCTTCATAGAGTGTAACAGCATGAGATTTCAAACCTGACAAAATCCACCAAGCAGGACATGTAAATTTGATTAGAGACTCTAGGCATGCAATGAATTCTTGTACAGGAAAACCCAAGAAAAACAGGTGTGAGCCTTTTAAAAGAGCAGCCATAAAGAACGCTAATATTGCTTTGGTTCAATCAGCAGAATACTCATGAATTTTCCAGAATACTCAAAAGCATATGTATTGCCCATGAACCTGGAAGTCCTATTATGGTTTGATATTCCCCAATTTCGCAGAGCTGCAAGAGATAGTGGAGTGAAGGAGCACAGAGTAATGGACAACTAGGTCAATTATATGCATGATAATGGAATGTAAAAACCAGAGTAGTGAACAAGAGATCAAGCTTTGCCTCAAAAGCAGTAAATATCTAAGAGTAGGGAAAATTTAACGAAGGAAACTAGTAATGCATAAATGTAATTATGGCACAAATATTGTCCAGCTAGTTTTTAAAGTGGAATTTTAACCAGTATTCTGCTAAATCAGATTATGCCTCACCTCAATGGTATCATTAATTCTCATCCAAAGAGCGGTATGTTACTATGACCTTTTTTTTTGGTAATTTTTTTTTTTTACTTTTGACAGAAATCATGAAACAACTTTGCTACCTACAAAAATCATGTTATTTCAAATAAACAAAACATAAGGCACTCTTTTAAGGTGTTCCAATATCTATCAACCTTGAGTCTAATCTTGGCTAACTTATAAAAACTTTGGAAATTAATTCTAAATTTGACAATCTCATAATCAGGCTGCGATCAAATTGTTATTGGTCGACAGAAAATTTGGCAAGGAGAAAAATCTTGGTACTATCATAAACTCAAATATATCTGCACAAAAAGGAACCAAAAACCGTTGGAAACGTAAAAAAGTCCATGATTTCACTATTGCATTAGAATATTGAGATAAAATAAAAGTACTACTGTTGAAAACTCCCAAAGTGTTTTTAGAGTCCAACACAATTGGTTGATTAACAAAATGAAATGTGAGGAGGAAAAAAGGTACATGGCCAAAACCTGGTGAAACAGAACCCATCATAAGATAGGATGTTATATTAGCATCAACTACCAGAGCAACACGAGTAAATGCAGAGCAGCGACCATAGCTCCCTGTCCAAGAAGCATCCTCCTGTTGATTGGAACTCTTGCCAATGAGCATACTCTCAGAAATCAAACTAACACAAGAAGCATCTTCATCACCAACAGAACTTCTAAGAGAACCGGTTATACTTAAGTCTTGAAGAATAGATGCCGGATCAACTACTTTGGTTGCCCAGCCTAAGCGACATACAAAAGATGCAGCAGCCTGAAGTTGCAACAATTCAGCCTGTAGTGTTGTTGCCAATTCAGCAACAGTTACATTTTCGCTTGAAACAACAAAAACTGCATACAATAACCTAGAAAATAAAGAACTCACGTTAAGGTTTCTCTATAAGGAAGCATTTAAACAAAAAGGATGCAAATAAAAACACAAATTGCCGCATTACTCTTCAATAGGATCTTCATAAGACTGCTCTCGGTTGGAAACAAAACCTTCAAGCCTGGAAACTGAATCACAATAAATATAAATGGAGTTAATATAATGTTTGGTTCTTATAGTTTGCCTCATTTTGGTTATAGTCCTTCAAGTTTCTTTCCATTGAAAACATTAGTCCGTATATTTTGATAACAGCCTGGACCATATTACCCCTTGAAGAATCAAAACTTATGGTTTGAAACCATAGGAACCAAAACCAAAATGAGGGCAAACTATATGGACCAAATATTGTATTTAAATAAGAATCCTAAAACATACGCCTGTCGACAATTTATTTGAAGAAAAGATATTAAAAAAGCACGACAACTTAAACAATGAGAGCTCACCTTTAAACCGGTCATCAGGAGTTACAGGAACATCAAAATAGATCAATCCCCGTCTATAAAGAGCTTTTACTATGTCATGATCAAACTGGACAAATGAATTTCCTTCCTCCTTACAGACTTCGTCTATAGTGGCCATTTCCTCTTCTGAAAGTTTCTACAAAGAGCAGAAGCAAATGCAAGGGAAAAGGTATACCTGATTAGTGTACACAAACAATTTCTTATTTCCAAATTAACATAACATAATAATTTTATTGGAGTGAATGATGCTTTTCATGAGAACCAACGGCAGACCTCACCTTAAATTCTTCCAGGGTAAAGTTCACAAGACAAATTCCCCACCATGGTTCAATAGCAAAATCTACGGGTTCTAGAGGTAAGGAATCTCTTGCAATTGACTTATTCAGTTTCCACATGATTTTCTGAGTATTCCAAGAGAGAAAATGATGAGTGAGACCAGAATGATAAAAATTTGGAGGTTAATATCAGCAAACATATAAAATAACTGTTTTTTTATGGCACAAAAAAAAAAAGAATATACATTCATGCTTTGAAGATTGGGGTGAAACATAAAGGGAGAGATGAAAAAGATCACCTTCTCTTTTAGTGCTGTTTTCTGACAAACTGTTTTAGTTATAATGTGATAGAACTTTGATAATGCAGACATTTTACATGTTGCATGAGAATGAAACCAAAATACCCCTTTCCTACAGCATATCAATGCAGGGAGGTTCCCAAAGAAGCTTCAGCTGGCATAGAATTATATGAATTATTTATTTCACTAATGGAACTCAGACAGTAGTATCAGCAGGATGATTGTTACAAGTATTTAGATAGACACTGACGCGCACACCACTGACATGCAAACCCAAGCACACATGCAAATGCAAGCAAAGATGCAAACCATGAGTATCAATGCCATATTTGTGAATACTAATTATATACAAATAAATATATGCAGTACCTTAGATCGACACTTGTTCATTATGTCCATAAATTCATTCCTCCCAATTCCTGTAAGTCTCAAGGCATCTGCGGCACTAAAATTTGGGATGCTGTCATATGGTTGTTCTGCAAATAATAGAAACATGAATGATATTTGTATTGTCCAGCTTCCATGCAAACCAACCATCAATATTTGGTAAGGTATTAGCTAGCAACATAGAAATTTAAAAAAAAAAGTGTTTGGAGACATTATCTTAGTCATTTTAATCACACATCAATATTTGGCATGTAGGCCTTTTGTCCTACAGGCTACATTGGATGAAAAAAAAGTCACATGCTATTTTTCAGATATATAATCACCTCTTCATACCCTAATATGCACGGTTGTGACTTCTCCTCCCATCTTCACTAAGTGCATTCACTACTGATAACACTTTATCTAGCAGCAAAAGTGTACTCCTTTGACTCACTCTAGGAAGCATCAACCATGACAAAAGAAAACAAGTATTCGGTTTGCCAGTGATCAAGTTATTTAGACAAGATATATCAAACAAAATTCTATCTTTTTAAAACATTTTTTCATATCTAAACATCATAACATATATCTTTTAAAGTTATATGTAAACATAATGATAGAGACTTCGCATTATGGGAGCTAGGTCCCACATTGAGTAATATGAGATGCTCAATAAATTGGTTGATTCTCCCACCTCAACACTTAACTTTTAGGGTGGACTCCCTTTCACACTTAGGTACCCATTATAAAACAATTTAATAATGGAGCTTCACAAACAGTTTACAGAACAGATGCATGTCTAGATGAGACATTTGACACAAACACAATTCCTTGAATAATGCAGAAACTGTCAATAACACTAAGAAACTGGTGAGTAAAAAAAAACAAACTCATAACATGGAAAAAGCCTCAATCTTGAGTTACATTAAGCAAAATTTAAGCGGAATCTTCAAGCAGAATTAAATCAGTTGAGGATTTTCACAATCAAGAAATAAGTTACCATTTCTCATCACTTCAAAAATCATATCACAATAGTATTGGAAAGGTGATACCCTCATTACACGGCAGACGTACTCTGCCAAATGATAAGGAAATATCTGCAGGGGAAAATAAAACATATTAAACGCAGATGTCCAAAACCAAGAGGAAAAGAAGATGAAAGGGTGAGGAAATGATGCACTATATATGTGACTTCATTTGCATTGAGATATTTTATTTTTAATACCAATGAAGGGTAATAAGATTGAACTAAATAAACAAAACTGATGCTTAAAATTAAAATAAAACTAAAAAATTAAAATAAAACTAAGCTCTATTGTGAAATACAATATCACTACTTCTAATTAATAACACATAAAACTAAGAATATCAGCATCATGATCAGCAAAAACAGAGGCTACATGTCTCTACTAAAAGAAGTGCAATAAAGTATACAGATGAGGCACTGTAACAATGCATAGGTCATTCGATATATGACTACAGTGGGATGGATCAACAGGGATTTCGCTAAAGAACATACCGCCAGATTCTTTTGTAAGTAACGCAACATTTCTTCATAATATTCACTTTCATAACAAACTTTGCAAGCAAAACAACTATTCCATCGGAGCCTCTTCTTTATGCAGTAATCAACAATCCTGCATAATAATTCCACAGCCAGAAAGAGGTAAAGACTCAAGTATAAAGCTTCCCCCCCAAATCAGAGAGTAAAGGAACAATTCTTATTCTCAATGTAGAAAAGCTCACTTATCTACACACGTCATGTTCTCAGTACTCCATTATTTTTCTAAAAATCAACTGTTTAACTAAAAGAAAAATTAAAACTATAGAATTATGATTGAACTTAGTCATGTTCAATAAAATATAAGTGAGGAACTTTTGTCATCTCGTCAAGATATAAGGGCTTCTAGTCTCTCATTCCAATGTCGCCCCTCTTTTTTTTTGGGCCAACTCTGTTTGATTCACGTGCTAGATTTATCTGAGAGAAATAAATAAACTTTATCGTCACACTAGCATATGTGTCGTGATAGCGTTCATGTCAGGACAAATCGGTCACTGCTGGCTTGCTTAAAATAAATGTCTATATCAAACCTAAACATCAGTTTTCTTGTGTTTCGTATATCAAAATTAAATTTTGCAAACAGCTTGAAATGAATGATGAGTTTCATGAACATAAACTCTAAAAAGCCCCTATAAAGGGACCCGAAAATTAAAGCAGCTGATTAAGCAAAAAGCACAACATGAAAGTTACTCTAACCTATTGCGCCATTCCTCTTCAGAAGAATAAATTGCCTGAAGTCGCTTTGGGAGACACTCCCAAGGACATCCTTCTCTAATGGCTTTCTGAATCAACTGTTCATCAACTGTCATAGTAATTTGCTGCATTTTCAACTACCTCGGAAACCCAATCCACAACCTGAAAACAGAGCAACACAAAGTTATCAACCAATCAAAATACAGAATTTAGTAGGATCAGTGGGAAAGAGAGTCGGACAAAGGATACGGAGGTACCTGATCATGAGAAGTAGAGAATGTCTGACTCAGCTAGGGTTTACAAATGCAAATGCTCAGACTCTGCTGTATCGATGGAGGCGATGAAGGTGTGTATGTGAGATCTGACGAGGGAGGCTAGTCAATGTCTGTACCGCCATTTCCATTATGGTGGTCGACTGGTCGTTAGAGCGTGTGATCATTGCTTCAGCCCGATGGGTATCAACGCAAAACCCGATGGGTTTTTCCGATCCGTTTCAAATTAGTTACTCCTTCGCGCCAAAGTGGTAGGCAGACGATGAGAGCAATAAACATAATAATTAATAACACTTATAAGGGTCCCTTTGAATCAAATTCTTGATAGGAATTTAAATGAATGAAAAGGGAGAGAAAATACAATTGTTTATCGTGGTATATTTGATATGCACCGAACTGAAAAATGATTTGATTAAAAAAATTTTGTTTGATTGAGTTAAAATGATGGTAAAGTAGGTAGAAAAATTGTGTTAAATGATCATATTGTCCTGTATAATTTTAGATATTTGAATGTGGGTGTACGATGAGTAACTTGTAGTTACTTGAGTTTTTTTCTTCCCAACTCACAACTTGAAACGTCTTTTCTTTATGTTACGATTTGAAGTGTTTCAGGTTGGGACTTCAAATGTTCATATCACGATTTGAAGATTCACACTTTTAAACATGGCAATGGCAAAGCTGGAATAAAAGCTGAAAAGAACATGATGGACCTGGACGAGTTTCTATTTGCATTTTAGATGTAAGTGTGTCTTTTGTATTTTTATTTAAAAGCCGAAAATTGGCTTCCCACTATTTTTTGTGGGAAGAGATCTTCTCACGTAATGGCAGAGCCACATATTAATCCGGGTGGGCAAATGCCCCCATTGAAAATTTTTTGCCGTATTTAAATAACTATTAGATTTTTATTATGCACCCATTGATATTTAAAATTTGAACCCACTCAAATTATCTAAACTAGTAAGTTTATTGTCATTTACTTAAAAATAAAAAAGTGATCCCACTGTTCTGAGGTCCTGGCTCCACGACTGCTCTCACGCGTGAATGAAAACAATCAAAGTGGGAAGAAATCTTCTCACGCGTGAATGAAAACAATCAAACAACTGAAGATAAAAATCTATAAAATTTCTTTCAACTTTTTCATGGCAATCGACCAAATTTTGAGCACATGGCAATATCAACGACTACAAAAAGTGTACGCCTACTCAATCTAGGGAGCATCAACCAATACTATGTAAATATTTCTTAGTTTAGTGCTACACAAGATATGGTCTGTTATTTTTTTTTATCGCAGTATTAAGCTATTAGTATTGAAATTTATCAATTTAAATTTCATAGCATTTTAATAATAATTTTATTAAGATTAAATTTGAACCATTCAAATATTGATATAATCATTATAAAAGGGGAAGATGAGAAAGAACAAAGAGGTTCCTCTCTTAGCCAATCAAGGGATCGGTTCACTAGTTTATTGGTATAATCAACCAACTTGGGGTTAGATTTTAATTCCATGATTATTTGAAACTAACGGCACAAATACTCTTATACAATTATTCCTAAATAAGGCATCTTAATTAGTAATGACTCTTCACCCAAGTGAAAAATGACCCTGTTCAGTAATAAAATAATTAATGTTGAGGATGCAATATTAATAATAAAGTTTTATATGATGGGCAATAAACACTATTAAATTTTTCAATTTTATTTTCAAATTATTATCTTTTTAGAAAATTCTGACGCACGCTCACTCTTCCCCCACACCCACTCCCCGAGACTCCCTCCTTCCCTACCTTTCTCCCTCAATCAATTTTCTACTCTCTCTCTCTCTCTCTATTTCTCAGCTCTCAAGAGAGATAGAGAGTTGTTAGTTTTTGTTGTTGTATTATTGGTGGTTTTTAACTTGTAAATTTCATCATGCACCAGCCCAAAAAGGAGATTAAGGAGGGTGTAGAAGATAAAAACATTTGGATAATAGACAAAATCGCATATTTAAGGTTGGCAAAAACACATAACACAAACAAAAATCAAGAAAATAATAATAACTCTTCTTTCCTCCCAGGCGAATGTATGACCTTTCGCTAAAACTTTGTTGTCGGATTTTACACTTTTACCCAAAAGATTAAGTATTAACTTGGAGTATTCTGATGTTGGAGACAAAATGGACGAGTGAAAGCAAAGTGTTCGAGGGGAGTTTTGCAATTGGTTGGAACAGAGAGAGGTAAATTCAATAAACAACATTGGGTATTTAGAAAATTGAAAAGATGAAAAGTATGAGCATTAATTAAGGATATATGTGAAAAAAAAATGTAATCAATTCTCATACATTGGGTCCGTCTAGGAAAGCGGTAGAGAATTACTTTTATCATTTACGAGGTAAATGTGTGAAGGATATTATCTCTTTTTACGGAAAACACCATTGAATGTGCTTTTGAGATGTTCAGAAGCTTTGCCAAACACCCCATTAACTAATATGTAAGTCAGGTAATTTCCTTTTTACGGATGGTAGCTAGGGAGGAAGGGAATGGAGTATAGGCAAATGATATTTTTCTGAATAGCTTAATATACTGAAAATGAAGAAAATTGAAAAAAAAATATTTTGTACAAATACAATTTAAAATCATGATTGTGTGATTAAAAGAGAAATGAGAGACGATTATTGAAAAGGAAAAAGAGAGGTTCCTACTCCTACTATCAAGAGTCTTAGACCAGTAAATTGAGTTGGATTTTATTCTTTAACATTGTTTTGAATTTGAAAATAAAAATAGAAGCCATCATATTTGTGTGTAATAGTAACTTCAGTTTTGCCAAGTTATATGAGGTTTATACATGAATATCATATATATTTATGCTTTTTTATTTAAGCATTATTCTAATTGTAACCAGTTCAACTATGGATCAACCATGTTTTAAACTATCAAACTTTGAATCATTGCACCATCTGTTTCTTAATATTATACAAGTTAAAAGGGTATTATATTTAGTGGTGAAAAGGAATTATTGTTTACCATCAAATCTTTTCTCTATGCATTGAGGGACTAGTTTGAAATAAAAACAAAAAAAATATAAGTATAGTTAGATTCTCCCTTCGATCCTATTTATAAAAAACATTTTTTCTCATGGGTATAATTCTAAATATAAGAAACATTTTTCCTTTGTTTAAAATTTAATGCACAATTTTCCATGTTCACTTTCATGCATATCTCTCTCTTATATCTCTCGTTAAAATGTTTTAAAATATTTATATATCATTAGATTATATATTAATTTATAAATTAGATAAATTAATTTAAAAAAATAAATATATCAATTAATTAATTTCTTTAATCTCTCTAAAAAATCAATTAATCCTATATTAAAAAGAGGAGATTGAACTGTTGAACACGTATGCCGAAAGAATTAAGGATGTTGACCTTTTGCACCCAGGGAATGAGAATTTCTAGAGTTTTTCTGAACCGCTAATGGAAGTAGTCACCTCTGTTACATGGGTTTCACTTGCATCAACCTCCTCCAAATCTTCATTGTCATCAAACTTTTCTGGCAATCTATCAAGTTTTTTTTGTGGGCGATAAATAAATATTTTTTAGCTTATTATAATAATAATATTTTAACTGATGGATTGTGCACTCTCATTCTTGTTTATTCTGTTTGTGAGCTAATTATTTTAACTAATTCCCGTATGTCAATTGATAAATCATTAAATATGACTTCAATTGCTAAATCTTTTTAAATTCATTCTTGTGAAAATTGATTCTAGGATTTATATTCAAGATTAAAATTTTCATTTATAAATGAACATATAATATAATAAAGGCCGAAGTGACAGTCACAAGCCAGCAATTTGGATCTCAATAATAATAACAAAAACTTTGAAATTCTTTAATTAAGAGATATAAAAGGACTTCGTCATAAAAGGCATGTTTGGGAATCCATTGGGAGAAAGAAATTTACAGATTCTGAGAAGAATTTACAGAATTTAAGAAAAATTTACAGATTTTGATGTGGTTTTTATGGATTTCGAGATAGTTTTTAAGGATTTTAAGATAGTTTTGTGTTGACTTTCATGTATTGTTGGGAATAAGGAATTAAAAAAAAAAGCACTTTATCACATACCTTGCAAGTTGTATCATCTACACTAAACCATATTACATTTGGTCTTAACTTTTATATTACTCATCTAAACAAATTTTAATGTATCATGCTGACTTTCTTAAAGAAGTGAACCTATATATATATATATATATCATATTATATTACACAACTTAACTTTTATCTTATATATTTTAAGTTTGCTAAAATCAGATTGAAATAGAAAAAGAGCTGCTTCTGCTATTGTTATTCCACAGACACCCTATTTTGATTGACTTCATCGTCTGGGGAGCGTTACGAAGCCATGTTCTTCCAATGCACTGCAAATGATCTCGATCCAGGATCCAAGGGCATTAGGGTACGAACTCCCTGCACAATGTGTTGCAGCCCCCTATCGTCACATTAAGTTTGGAAATAAAGACAGAGTTAATATTATAATATCTGAAAATGGATTACATTTGTTCACTTGATCCCTTCTTTTTAACTTTCCAATTTTCTGAGTATTAAAGTCTCGTTATTTGACTTTCTCCTTTTTGTCCTAAATGCATAATCATATCCTCAAATGTTTATGTTAAGATGATCATTTAAAATAACTATTTCCTGATAATTGGAAACTATTTTTAGTTATTTACTAATATGGAATTATTCAAACACAATTAATTAAAATAAATTAAATTATAATACATCATAGAAAACATATATCTATACTTGAATAAGAGGAAGGAAAAGGAAAAAATAAATAGAGAAAACAAGAAGAAAATAGGAAATTTTGGGTCATTTATTATAATTTTCTCCTTTGTCCTGTTGCGTAATTTTAGCCATAGAATTTTATTTAGTTCATGTGGGAGTCCGAACCTTTCATGTTCGGCGCCCCCCTCCCCCCTTAAATTTATTTTGATAGGTAAAACTACACGGAAACATGTAATTGTTTTCCATTGTGAAAATTGTTTTACTCATTTAGATCATTTCAATCATGTAATTTAGTAGAGGGATAAAGCAAATTTTTTGTTTATGGTTTATATCAAGTTTTGAGTTTTGACAATATATAACCATAAGATTGTACAGTTAAAACATTGATATGTTTTAATAGGTTCTTTTACAAAATTAATCTGTTTTAATCGGTTTATGTTTATTTGTTGGTTGATTTTAGAATTTTAAATAATTTGTTCATTTAATCAAATTATTATTTGGGTATATATAATTTTTGCACCGATGATTTTAGTTTTGTAATTAATTTTAGTAGATTAGAGCCCACATTAATTATTGGGAGGATTGGATTTAATGTTTACAATGATATATAAATATTAGGAATTTTTGGAGAAATAATTTACAAAAGAGAGAAATTGAAATTTTAACAAGTATTTAAGTATATTTGATTTACATAATTTTTGAGGAATCATAGAGAGCAAATTGTGAGGATTTTTGGAGATGGGAGAAATTATTATTGGTTACAATTTTGACAAATGGAATGGAGCTATTTGATGATAAAAATGGGATATATAATTTAAATTCTGATTGTGAGGGGGAATTATTGGATCAGAATAATACATATTTGGTCATAGTGTTGTTCCGATGTTGGAAGGAGACACTTGAGTGATTGAGCTGTCGTCCCAATTTTGAAAATCAGCTTTTCGTATGACGTGCCATCCACATTTGATTGAAACCACTGCATCCGATTCTCCATCCTTTTTGTAGACGCGAAATCCCAATGAAATCTGACTGGACTCGCTTGACTGTAGAAAACGACTCAGTTCCTCACTTTGTTTCCAAAACACTATCCAAAGGTGACTCGACTTTATTTCTTCCACATAAAAACGCGACCTTCCTAGATCAAGAGGTGAGAAAATACTCCTAGGGTTAGCAATTGCAAAAAACTCAAGCTCAAAAAGTGGGTAAATCGAAGGTATGTTGGGTTGAGTGGAATAAAAATTATCATGGTCCGCCACAATGCACAACCCAATTCCTAAAATTTCTTCACAAGGAGGCATGTCTACCATCACTGAAGCCCGACCTTGGTCATTCAAACGAAGATCAGCTTTATTATCAAACCATGATGGTATTTTACTCCCTGGAATTATCATTGCAATACTTTCTTCCCTCTCTCGGTGTATCACACGATGTTCCGCCTAAATCCCAAAAAAACCAAATTACACACACACACACACACACTACTATTTCACTGTAATATAGCTAACAATAGAATAGAATATATGTAGAAATCTATTTGTATATTTACCTGCTCAATGGAAGTAAAGAGATGTAATAATTGTTCGTCCGCCACTGTTTCCAATGAACAACATTCTTCTGCACCCATTAATTTTAAATTTGGTGCAGGCTGCGGCAACGACCGAAGTTCTGAACAGAAATTCAAATGAAGATATTCCAGTTTCAAATTTTTAGTTATAAAGCCAGTAGGTAGTTTCTTAAACTTGTTCCCTCTTAGATCTAAACTCTCCAATGATGGTAAGCCATGCAAGTCATTTGGAATGGATCCATCATCAATACTGCAGTAGCTTAAATCTAAAACCTCCAGATATTTAAGATTGAAGATTGAAGCAGGCAATTTTAGGCCCTTGTGAATTGGATGCCCCCAAATATTGCGCTTCAAAGGAAGAAAGTTCCAAGACTTTGATGTTGGCCTTTTGCACCCACCAAATGACAGTCTCTTGAGTTTCTCTAAGCCACCAATGGAACAAGGTACTTCCGTGATGTCGGTTTCACTCGCATCAAGCTCTTCCAAGGCGCTTGGCAAATTTTCTGGCAACTTGGCAAATTTTGAGCACCCAGCTATATCAAAAAGCACAAGACGCTTCAACTTGCAAATACTCTGGGGAAGGCACACAAGGTTCTTGCAGCCCCTTAACTTCAATGTCTCAAGACCAGTCAATAATCCAAGTGACTCTGGAAGTTTCACTAAATTTGTCTCCCCAACATCAAGCGTTTCTAGATTTTTCATACTTTCCCCAAACTCTGGTAGATATTTTAATTGGATGCACCCACAAAAAACAAGTTCCTTCAAAGCACTCATTTCCAATTTCTTTGGACATCGGGCTTTGAGATTTTGGCAACCTTTCATATTCAACACTTGAAGCTTTTTGTGTTTTCCAATTGAAGCATGGAGGTCAACAAGACCTTCACAGCCTTCAAGTTCCAATATTTCCAAATTTGGGAGTTCAGAGAAATCAGGAGTCTCAATCAAGTTTTTGGAATAACTCAAGTCCAAAAACTTTAGATTCTTGGAACACTGGTCAAACAAATATATGAGATCAATGAAAAAGAATACAATGTGTGAGCTTGCAAAATCAATTACACTACATATCTATAGCATCAAAGTATAAGGATAATTGATAAAAAAAAGCATAAAGATAAAGTATATATATCCATATAACTTACCAGGCTTTTATTCCAAAGTTTCTTTAATTTGCTATTACGCATACCAAGATCAACAAGTTTATATAGTCGAGTTTCAGAAGGAAGAGAGTCTAAAGGATAATTTGTCCAGTGAAGTACTTTCAAAGTATTAGAAAGACATTTGAGGCCATGAGGAAGGTTGAAATCAGTTGTTGATACCATAAGTAGTCTGAGGTTATATAATCTTGAAAAAGCTTCAGAATTCCAGCATTGCTCACAAGATTCTGACGAAACCATGCCTTGTATTTCTTCTTTACCCTGATAAATAACATTAGCCATTAGAAAAATGGCACCAAAATTTATGGATGTATACGAAACTAATGAGATATATAATTACAAAACTAGTAAGAGCTAAGTTCAACACTCACCGAATTCTTTTCCAAAACTTCATCAATGTCTTCCTTAGACCACAATCTACTACGATTTCCAACATGAGTAGATTTATCTACAACAAGTTTCCTACCCATTTGTTCTAGCAAATCATGCATCACTAAAACATCATCATGCTCCTTTAGCAGAGACTTTTCATGAAGAGTTGTTATTCCAATCTTTGCATTCAAACCACAACTTTCCAATATTTGTGTTATTTCGTTTTTGTTCTTGCCATTGAAGAAGCAAGCAATATCTAAAAATATTTCTTGTTCTGTTTTGCTCAACACATCAAAACTTATTTTAAGTATCTTAACAATATCTTCATGTGAATCTTTCTTCAGCATATCCAAAGCATCCTTCCAGTCTGACACACTCGTTCTTCCACAGAAAAAAGAACCCAAGACAGAGAGAGCTAAAGGAAGCCCTTTTGCATAATCACAAACAGTTTGAGACATCTCCAAAAGATCCTCCTGAGCTTCGCCTCTTACAAATGCTTTCTGACAAAAAAGCTGAAGGGATTCATCTCGGTCCATAATTTCAACCTCATGATCATATACTTTAAAATGCACACTACGAAACAAGTGCAAATCTCTAGTTGTTATGATCACTCTACTCCCAGCACCAAACCAATTGGGGCTATCAGCCAAATTCTCAAACTGGCTTGTGTGGCTAACATCGTCAAGAACAAGCAACACTTTTTTATTGCGAAAACAGTTTTGGATTATTTTCTTCCCTTCGCAATGGTCTTTAATATCCATGCATCTAATTTTGAGATGTGAAAGTAGCGTACTTTGTAAGTGAACCACTGAAGTTTCTCTAACTCTATGAAGAAAGCAATTAATTTCAAATTTGCTACGATATTTGTCAAAACAAGCCCTAGCAATTGTCGTCTTACCAACACCCGGTAAGCCCCAAATTCCTACAAACCGAACGTCATTCACATCTATCTCCAAAAGTGGTTCCAGTTGTTTTACTTTATCATCAATTCCAATGAGTTCTCCATTACAAGGTTGTAGTTTCTCATGTAATTTGGTCCACATCTCCTCAACAACCTTGTTAATAAGTTCTGCTTCATGCCTATAATTTAAAACAACAAATAAATATCCATGTGATATATTTAACACGTGTGAAATATAATTTTTGACTTTTTCTATAATATAATTAATTTTATTTATTTGATCAACGGTATTTTAAACCATTGTGGTCTTGAAACTAATCTTCTCTTAATTTAAAATAAGAACACTTACGAATAGCTTGACTTCACTTAGATCTATATTGGACTATTAATTATAAGTATAAAATATACGTCACATATCTTTACCTAATAAATAATTAACTTACCAATCCTTGCAATCCCAACCAGATAAGCCAGCAACTTTGGTGAGAGATTCCCTCCAACCTTCCATGATCTTATTGTCCCTTTGACGCTTTTGATGAGTAGCAAAAGCGTCAGCAAAACTTCCTGTTTGGTTGCGTACATGAGATGGATCTACATCATAAAATATGGGGAAAACTTGCTGACACAAATTTTTTCGTGAGTGGATAATATGTTGGAGCTCATTTAAACACCATGAAGAAGAGGCATAATTTTTAGAGAGAACCACAATTGCAAAATGAGAGTCCTCAATTGCTTGTTTGAGTTCTTCTTCATTGACTTCTCCCCTTTCAAGTTCTTCATCATCTCTAAAAACTTCAAATGTCCTTTTCAATGCATAATACAAGTGGTCTGTAAAGTTTTTACGGGTGTCTTTACCCCTAAAACTCAAGAAAATGTCATATTTCCAAGTTCTTCGAGCTGAATGGGAGTTGGAAGAGTTTGAGGAAGATGCTTCTTCATCACTTGCCATAAATGTTTAAGCCACCTTATGGAGTATATATAATTTGGCAAACCTGACAACCTCTACAACAACTAAAGAAAAGCAAATCAAATATGAGATGGTAGATCGTAATACAGAAAAATGAAGTGAACTATGTATAATACACACACAGAGAGACCTGGGCTTATAGTTATATATAGGTGTCTAAACTCTGAAGGTTAACATTTTACCTTGCTCCTGGTGTTGTAAGATGGCTGAATCACAATTTTCTTGCAAGTTTCTCACAAGGTCTCTGTTTCTTTTCATCCTCCATTCTTTTCCTTTCCCTCTCTCTTTCCGTGCAATAAGGGAAGAGGGTTAAAGGCTCTACTTATTGGGAGAGTGAAGACCAGAGGGTGAGTGGTAGCCAAATGTATGGATGAGATACGCTTATATTGAATATTATATCATAAATATTAACTCTTGGTTTTTTTCCTTTAAAAAAAATTCATGAACAGATCTGTCAAGGTAGGTTCCACGCTCCTTCGTTTGCGACCCCAGCACAGTAACCAGTTTGACGTATGTGACCGACAATTCACAATGGAGGGGCCTCCACTTTTGACTAAAGAGAGGAGATGGTCCACACCTCATTACTGTCAACTTTTTGCAAGTAATCATATATATATATATATATATATATATTTTTTTTAATTTCTAATTAAACATATATCTCTTTTGAAATCGAAGTAAAGAAATAAACGCTGTTATTGACTCTTGCATGAATGTGAAACTAAGACTTGGAAAAATGAATGTGAAATTAAGGAAATACTACTTCCAACTAAAGCTTGCTTCTTACGGCAGAGGCTGGGCGGCTGGGCGGCTTGGAGGTATTTTTTCCATGCTGCTTCCCACATGAATTGGACTTGTACCACCACAGTCAAGCCAAAGACTCCTAGTCTTCCATGAAATTAACTTTTGAATATGAGGAAGTGAGGTTAATTAATTTGTGTTATAAAAATAATCAAAGTGTTTTGACAATAGACAGGCTGATGTTGTAAGGCAAATAGTGGAGATGTGTAGAACAGGGCATGAACAGAGGAAATGTTGAGGTTAGTAAGGGAGGGAGTGGTATGATCTGACTTCTGATAGATAGATTTAAGAAATATGAGCATTGGACAATGGAATTGAATTTCAAAATCCAATTTCAGTTATACTGTTTGGATGAGTAATCAATATGATAGTAATAATTATGAATAAACGAAAGAGAGAGTACAATCATTTTATTTTTTGGCTAAATCCCAAATGGAGACAATTATGTTTGTTTGGCACTACATGTAAACATATTTTATAACAAGAATTCGAACTTTAGTTCACGTAAGGTAATAACTCTTCCATTACACATAATTCTGTTGGTGAGTACATCCCTATTTTGTTTATTAATTTCAGTGATTTCAACGGAGGCAGCCTCCAGATTTGACTAAAGAGAGGGGAATGGTCCACGTTACTGTCAACAATTTGCAAGTAATAATATATTTTGTTTAATTTTTAATTTGAAACATATATATCTTTTTATTATATATTTTATATGAAAAAGAAGTAAAGAAACAAGTGCTGTTATTGACTCTTGTATATGTGCCCAAAGACTTGGAAAAATGAATGTGAAACTAAGGAAATACTACTTCCAACCAAAGCTTATTTCTTACGCATAGGATGGCTGGCTGGCTGGCTGGCTTGGAGGTATGTTTTTTACATGCTCCTTCCCACTTGACTTGGACTTGTACCACCACAATCAAGTCAACCTGGTGTAAAGACTCCTAGTATCCCCTCAATACGCTACTTCAACTTCTAATATGTTTTGTTCTTGTGTCATGATTTTTCTTTTTTGGAGAAGTAACTGATATTTCTCCAACTTACAAATGTGTGTGTTAATAGTTGATCCACAAGAATTAACTTTTGAACGTTAGAAAGTAAAGTTAATTAATTTATGTCATAGAAACAATCAAAATGTTCGGAAAACAGACAGGCTGATGCTGTAAAGCAAATAGTTGAGCTCTGAAGAACAGGGTATGGACAGAGAAGATGTCGGTCCACATGTTTCTGGGTCGTCTGAGCATCCACTCTTCTTTTTTCCGGTGCGTGCATAATAATAATAGAGCATGTGTTTGCATATGTAACATTTTGGCTCTAAGTACTTGGCTCATGCACGTACGTATGATTCTCCTGCAAGTTTATTCGTATACGAGTGAAAAAAATATACATATAATGACGAAACCGACAGATGTACTGTCTCATTGTGCTAAAATTTTCTCCGTCCACTCTTCTTTTCACATTTTACATTGTGTCTTAATTATTGCCAATCATGGATTCACTGCGTCGCATTCCCCCTGAAATATAGTGGTAACATTTTAAACTTCATAAAACTTGCAAATCTTAAAGCCTTTAAACATATTAAAAGAATTCTAGTTATTAATGTTATGAAGGAAGATTAAGAAAAATCTGTCAATTTGTGATGCACTATTTCGCTGTAATATAATGAGGGCGTCATAATCTTCGAAACAGATTTTGTAATAGATTTACAAATTGTGATGGTGAGTATTGGATTCAGAAAAAATACTTAGATTAAATTTTTTATTCTATAAACACAATTATGTGCCCGTTTGAAATGCAGTAGAGAAATAATTTTACGTATGTATATGCAAATATATGAAGGAGATTATCTCGTTTTACGGAAAAACATGGTTGAACGTGTGTTTAGACTTACTAGAAGCTCAACCAAACAAGGCCTATGAAATATATGATAATATTATATATTTAATGCAACTCAGAAAGAAATTATATATTTGGATTAACATGCCATTTTAATTACTACCACATCCGATCCAAAATTATATATTTATCTCTTTGAAAAGAACATGACGGCACATGCACATTTCTTGTATGCGCCTATATATGCATGCAGTGCTCAATGAATTGATACAAATTTAATATAAAAGTGATTCAATTTCATTTTTAAAAGAGCTTACCCATATTGACCGGAATGAAAACCAGATAGATTAGCCACTTCTCTAAGAGAACCCCTCCATTCTTTGCACCTTCATCGGTTGGTCTTGTTGGAACTTGTCTTCAACTTGGGCGAAAGCTTCACCAAAGCTGTTTCGTTGGTTTCTCACATAAGATGGATCTACATTATTAAAGATGGGGAAAACTACTTGACCAAGTTTATTTCTTGAGGCAAGAATATGTTGGAGCTCGTCTAAACACCATGAGGAAGAGGCATAGTTTTCAGAGAGAACAACAACTGAAAAATAAGAGCCCTCAATTGTTTGTTTGAGTTCTTCTGTAATGACTTCTCTTTTCTAAAGATCTTCATCATCTCTAAAAATTCTGAATCCACTCCTATTTAATGCATGATACAAATAGTTTGTGAAGCCTTTTCGAGTGTCTTCACCCCTAAACTCAAGAAAATATCATACTTGCATGTTCTTCGAATTGACTTGGAGCCACGAGAGTTTGAGGAAGATGCTTCTTGGTCACTTGCCATAAGTGTTTAAGCCAACTTATGGAGTATAATTTGATGAATCAGTAATGTTACAACCTACCCTCAAGGAAAACAAATCAAACACGAAATGAAAATAGGAATTAAAGAGTGATGCATGTTCTAGATCAGTAATACACTGAAGAATCTAAACTCCATTAATGCTTAATATTTACATACATGTATATAATACTTGAAGAGTAAGAAAGCATACACTGTTTGAAAGTAAGGAGATAATCTGCAGCATGGGGGCCTTCCCCTGATACAAGCCGACGACTTTTCCATTAATTATTGTTTTTCTTACATTTCCATCACTTTGCTTCATTTTCATATATTTTCTACTCATACTCTAGGAAATTAATATTAGTAATATTAAAAAAGCAAGTGGGGAAATCCTTGGTCAACGATCCCGTATTAGAAGGAAGAAGTTGGTTGACAATAAAAAGAAAAGGGAAGAAATTATCAACAGAACGAAGAAAATTTAACTAACTGAACAGTAATTCTCATTCTCATATATAGTTGAATTGGGTACAATATCATCTTATACGGACGACCAGAACACTCTAACTCCTTGCCACGTCACTCCGTACAGCTGGACTGCTATAGAATAATATACTCTTAAAATAGGTAGCATGAGTCTTAAAAAACTTGCTGGAGATCTCATTTTCTATTCTTATGTATATAAAAGTAAATGGGTCAGCTTCTCATCCTCCAGTGTGAACACGCGAATGTATCTACTTGCAGATCATTAATGGAATCCATTATGGTATGTCATTACCAAAAAGTCAAAGAAAAGGCAACATAAGAATGAAAGAGCCCATTTTCTTCCTTGTTCCTTCCATGCCCCTTCCCACACGATCCTTCCAATTAATTATAGATGTTATTGACTCTTGTATGAGCACAAAGACTTGGAAAAATCAATGTGAAACCAATGAAATACTACTTCCAACCGTAACTTATTTTTTCTTTCTTTTGTTTTCTTTATGAATCAACCGATATCCAATGTTTTTTCAAATCCTATTACTAAGTATCCAAACAATTGATTAATCCGATTCACGAGAGTTTTAGCCCACAATGGGGGAAACCTCGCTACCTCCAAATAATTATTGTGACTACCTACCCAGGGTTGGAACACACGACCACTGATTAAGTTGGAATGACCCCTTGCCAGTTGATTCAAACAATTGGTTGTCACTGGCTTATTTCTTACACATAGGCCTTGAGGTATTCTTTCCATACTCCTTCCCACACGACTGCGATTTGAAGCACCGAAGTCAAGTCAGCCTGGTATCATGGATTTACTTTTAAGAAAAATAACTAATAGTTCTCTAACTTACAAATATATTAATAAGGGTAAAGTAACGTCCATTATCACGATGTTATTTCCCCAATTGCTTTTAGTACCCATATATTATTCTTTTGATGCTTTACTAATCTTATTTATAATGCATCTATCACCCTAAATCTAAATAAAATGAGGGTGATGGATATAATAAAAAATTAATATCAATTATACATAAAAAATAAGATTAGGGTATTGCGAGAAATAACGTTAGGGTGAGAATTTTAGAAAGTCGCCTTGCTTAATTTATTTTATAAAAATGATCAAAATCTTTTGAAAAAAGAGAGACTGGTCTTATAAAGAAAATAGTGGACCTGTGAAGAAAATGGCATGAACAGAGGAGATGTTGAGTATGGTGAAGGAGGGAGCTGTAATTCGATAGATTTAAAAATTAAATATATCTACACAAAAAGAATGCAGTACATGTTATGGTTTACAAGATGTATGTCATCAGCATGAATACGCATCCAACGGTACAAAATAAATCAAATGACATTTTGATGCATCTCCAAATCCAATTTCATTACCAATCCATATTAAACACAAGCGTAAAACAATGCCAAGTTAGCGAAACGATTATTGTCCGAAAAGTTTACAAATTAGCTATAATTTCTTTTAATCTGGGTTGATATCCAAAGCTTTCTCAAAAGGGAGTAGGAAGAGCCTTAAATGATTCATACTCTCTTTCATTCCCAGTAAGTATTACATAAATTTGCACCAATTCAGTTTCTGTTAAGTCAGGAACTTGAGAAAGTTCTTTTAATATCTCCTCAGCGCTTGTTTGTTTAGAGCCTGGCATGCTAGCATTGGAAGCAATACTAGGCACAACTTGTGTCCCATTGATTGAATAATCAGAGAAAATTGTTGCTTCCTGTTACAAAAAGAATTGAACCTCAGTAAGTTGACCCTGGCAAATTCTCACTGCAAGTCAGGCATGGAATCACAACTGAACAAAACTCTATATAACATTGTAAGGATTTCAGGCCAAAATGTCCCTAATAAATCCAACATGTCAAGTACTTGGATCAGAGGCAAAATATTGTAGGGTGCTTGTCAGATCATAAAAATGTCGTACCTTCTCAAAATGACAACAATTTGATGAAGAAGGTGACTCTGTGATGGCTGGGTTCGCAGTTGATGTAGAAAAGTCATGCTGGCTATGTTTGTATTGCCAGCAGCGCAACCGTCAACGTTGCAACATCAAAAACAAAATCACAAGAGAGCACACTTTCCAATTTAAAACCATGACCTAAACTTCAAAATAATTCTAAGACGATATGATCATTTCACACGCGCGCGCACATCAATATATTTCGTACCATGCACAGTGCGTAATGAACTGCATCTGTGAATCTTCTAATTTGTCTTCCTCTTCCAAGCATAGAGAAGATGACGCCTGAGACATTGCTTCACATCTATCAGTGAATCTTCTAATTGGTTATGATCTGCGACTTCTCATTTATTGGTAATAAACTCAATTTTTCTTGCTCTTCAGCTTCAGAGCACCATGTGTATCCCTTAAATTCTTGGGGTAATCCCTAAGTATACATTAAAAAAAAGATATTTCATAATTTGTTAAAATGGCATAAACTATGTAACTAAGAAGTAAGAACTCCACGTTGAAATGTAAGAACAAAGTTAATGCATAAAGTATATTTGATTTGTTGACCTCTTGCTGATCCACGAGCCTCTAAGATAATGCATAAAGCCATATATGTACATACCAGTTCCATTGAAGCAAAGAGATGCAACAATTCTTTATCTGACAAGGTTCTCAATGAACCGCATTCTCCTGCATCCATTAGATTTAAACCTGGTGAAGGCTGTGGCAAAAGTTCAAGCTTTGTGCAGGAATTCAAATAAAGGACCGTAGATTAAGAAGGTTAGAAATGCAGCCATGAGGTAGATTCACAAACTCATTTCCACTCGAATCTAATCTCTGCAATGATGATAAGCCATTGAGCTCATCAGGAATGAACCCATCAACAATACTGCAGTAGCTCAAATCCAATTCTGTCAGTGATTCAATATTGAAGATAGAAGCCGGAAATGTTAAGGCCTTCTTAGGGGGTGAATTCCTCTGAGACATTTGATTCCATAGAAGAGATAAGATACTTGAGTTGGAAGTTGGCCTTTTGAATCTATGAAACGCCAGTGTCTTCAATTGTTTTAAATAACAAATAGAAGAAGGCACTTCTGCGATAGCTGTTCAACTTGCATCAAGCTTTTCCAAGGCTTCAATTTCATTAAGGTTTTCTGGCAATTCAGAAAAAAGTTGAGCAGCCAGAGATATCAAGAACTTTCAGACACTTCAATTTGTGAATGTTATGGGGAAGGCCAACAAGATTTTCGCAACCCTTCAAATCCAAAGTTTCGATACTAGTTAAGAATCCAAGTGACTCAGGAAGTTTCTCCATGCTTGTCTCTTTGACATCGAGTATTATGAGATTTTCCATCTTTTCTCCAAACTCTGGAAGATTTCTTACTTTAGTGCATCCGGACAGAACAAGTTTTCTAGATAATTCATTTCCAATTTTTTTTGGAAGGACTTTAAGATTTAAGCAACCTTTCAAATTTACTTCAACAAGACAGTGAAGCTGCCCAAGCGAAGAATGAATTTCAACAAGTGACGTGCATCCTTCATGAACTAATCTTCTTAAATTTGAAATCCAAAAAAATTTGGAGTTTGAAGGAGGTTTCTAGAATAGCTCAAGTCCGAAATCTTCAGATTTTTCATAGGCTGATCAAATAAGAGATAGAAGAAATCAGTCATAAAAAACTTTAGCTTCATCACTGAATTATGTCAGAATGCTTAATATTAAGTATCTAACCTGTTCATCATCAGAGAGACGCTTTATTTTGCTATTTTGCATTTTGAGATACACGAGCTGATTCATGTGCTCTTTAGAAGGAAGAGCTTCAATAGGATATCCATACCAGTGAAGAACTTTTAATGACCCAGGAACGCTTTTGAGGTGAAGGCGAAGGTCAAATTTACACGATATGATAAGTAGTCGAAGCCAATACATTTTTAAAAAGGCTTCAGGATTCCAACAAACTTCATCTTTCTCAAAGCTATGGGGCAAAACCACACCTTCCGTTTGCTTAGTTCCCTGATAACAAGCATCATGGTCACCAAATCTCAAAAGAAGAGTTGTGCAGGTAAGGAATACAAAAATTCAGCATTCACAAGAAGAAGAAGAAGAAGATTATTATTGTTATTAGTATTACTTCAAGAAATTGAATTTATTGCTTACCGCACGTCTTTCTAACAATCCGTCAATGTCATTGGGAAGCCCCAATCTGGTGCGTCTTCCGAGATTAAGAGGAGATTCCTCAATGACAATAAGCCTACCCATGTCTTGAAGCAAATCATGCATATCTATATATGTAATACCGCCAATCTCAAATTCATCAAGCAAAGATTTTTCCAGAAGTGTTCGCAAACCAGTTCTTGCATGAAGTCCGCAACTTTCCAATATTTGAATGATTTCATCTTTGCCCCACATGTTAAAAAAACAGGCAATATCTAAAAATATCTTCTTTTCTGAAAGGTCCAGTTCACAGTAGCTCATTTTAAGTGTCTTAAAAATGTCATTATTTGAATCTTGTCTAAGCATATCCAAAGCATCTTGCCATTCTGTTAAACCATCTCTACCACAAAAGAAGGAACCCAAAACACAGAGAGCCAAAGGAAGGCCTCTCGTATAATTAATTGCTGATAGAGCCAACCGCTGATATTGTTCATCAGCAGGGACAACTCTTTTCTTAAATGCTTTTTGACAAAAGAGTTGAAGAGATTCAGTGTCGTCCATTGGGAGAACCTCATGTATTTCATCCACTCCATGAGATTTTAGCAAGTGAACATCTCTAGTTGTTATGATGATTCTACTCCCATCACCAAACCACTCATGGCTTGCAGCTAAATTCTGTAATTGGTCTATATGATTGACATCATCAAGGATGAGCATAACCTTTTTATTGCGAAAAAGGCATCTAAATGTGTTCTTTCCTTCATGCTTGTCTTCGATATGGGAGTTTCTTATCTTCAATTGTGAAAGAAGTCTGTTCTGTCAGTAAACTAGGTCATGTCTTTCTGAAACCTCCCTCACATTGGCAAGAAAATAATGAAAATCAAATTGTTGGTGGAACCTCTCATAGAGAACTCTGGAAAGAGTGGTCTTGCCCACACCACCCTTTCCCCATACTCCTATAAACCGAACATCATCAAAACCTATCCCTAAGACTTTAAGCATTTCGTCT
Organism: Vachellia pachyceras; assembly: GCA_025593235.1. Classification (NCBI taxonomy): domain Eukaryota; kingdom Viridiplantae; phylum Streptophyta; class Magnoliopsida; order Fabales; family Fabaceae; genus Vachellia; species Vachellia pachyceras. Next base: position 31,991 of record JANTPZ010001381.1, on the reverse strand, counting down.
ACTCTCCATTCAATCCCAATCAGTCCATCACTTTCACTCACAGGTGGCAATTGGGGATGAAGTTGGTTCCATAAATGTTCAACCACATCCTCAAGAAGTTCTGCTTCGTACCTGCAAAAAAAAAAAAAATTGAAGGAGCTATGCAGTTTTCAATGAATCGATGTGAATATTATATGCAAGTTATAGGACCAGAGGGAGTATTGAAAAAACTTACCCATATTGAGTGGAATCAAAGCCAGATAAATTAGCCACTTGTGTTAGAGAATCCCTCCATTTTTGCACTTTCGGTTGGTCTTGTTGGAACTTGTGTTCAAGCTTGGCGAAAGCTTTACCAAATCTTTTTCGTTGTTTTCTTACATCAGATGGATCTACATGATAAAATATGGGGAAAACTAGTTGACTCAAATTATCTCTTGAGTAAAGAATATTTTGCAGCTCATCTAAACACCATGAAGAAGAGGCATAGTTCCTGGAAAGAATAACAATTGCAAAGTGAGATTCTTCAATTGCTTGCACCAGTTCTTGTGAGATGACTTCTCCTCTTCTAAGTTCTTCATCATCTCTGAAAACTCTAAATCCACTCCTTTTTAAAACACGATACAAATAGTTTGCGAAGCTTTTACGAGTGTCTTCACCACTGAAGCTCAAGAAAATGTCATACTTCCAAGTTTTTCGGGTTGAATTGGAGTTTGAAGAGTTTGAGGAAGATGCTTCTTGGTCACATGCCATAAATGATTAAGGCAACTTATGAAGTATAATTTGATGAAGCAGTAATATTATTACGACCTACAGCAGCTAAACTATGTCATTAGCCCTCAAGGAAAACAAAATCAAATGAGATTATGAGAATAGAGAAAAAAGGAAAAGAAAAGTGGTGCAACGTGTGGATGTATAATACACTGACCTGGGCTTATAGCTATAAGTGAAGTACATGTCTAACCTTCAATGCTTAATATGAACTTCAAGAGTTTACTCGCTACTTGGCGGCATGTGATCTGATCTTCCCCCCATATGTTGCTTTTAGTATTGTTACATGTTGGTCTAAATTGGAAACTTTTTCTTTCCTGACGTAGGCCCTGCAGGAAAACAAATTAGCTTGTCCAATTTGAATCACGTCATCATTGTAACAGCCACTAAAAAATCGGATGGTTCTACTTGAATGACGACTGACTTCTGGTTTTAATGAGTGTTCTCAAACAAAAGCGACGCGTGATCTATGGAAGAGGGGAAAAAAGACGTGTATATGATATTTGAAATTGGAATCTGCAGCGAAATTGATTGGAAAATAAATACAAAAGGATGAATGACTTTTATTTTTCAAAATCTGTGGAAGTGTAAAAGGAGGGACAGCTTGGAGGGAAGTGGGAGAAGAACGAAGAAAAAGAACTAACAATGGAGGTGGCCGACATTGTGTTTAAATGAAAGTTTTAAGATCTTGTAAGAAGAAAATAACAATAGCTAAAGATAGTTTTTAACTCAACTTTTGGAATTTTTAACTCTAAAGTATAAAAAAAGAAAACATCGATCATCAATCTGCTATATTTGATCGGTTTATTAGCAACCCCCCTTTTCTAATTTCTCATGCTTTCACAATTTTTGTCCCTTGGTCATCTACTATGAAATTTCAGAATTTCAAGCTAGGCGTGATTTGAAGTTTAATTGTTACCGTAGTTAGTTCTTGAATTAAAGTTTTCCCTTGTTTAAAGCATGAGTCATTCTTTTCTTGGTGATCTTGAAGTTATCCCCGAATGAAGAACACCCATAATTAAAACTTGCGTGTGTGCGTGATATATCATGGAGAATGATTATCAGAGAAGAAGCTAGGAGATCGACTAGGGGGAGGGACAAAGGTGAACGAAGATGGCGATCGAACAAGACCTCCTTCTTCGCAACAAAATTGATGAAGGTGATGGGTGAAAGAGAAGAATGATGTTAGTGTTTGGATGTTTGAAGAAAGACAAAAGGATGAGGATCGTTATCGCGATCACGACCCAAATTGCGGTCTACACATAGTTAGCCTTAATTAGAAACGCTTCAAGACTCTCTAATTCCTTCATAATCATTCGCACCACGTCGACCTTATTCTAGCTGGCTCCACCTAATGCTTTGCCATGAAGTTCAACACCAATAGATGTTCTACTTAGCCCCGCCATGATTTGAAAAGTGATATAGAAAGAAAAAGTCTACCAGTGAGGCACAACTGGGCGAAAGAGAAGCAATGCCATGAGAGCTTTTCACAAATATGCTTCTCAAGAGAGAAATTTAATACGATTGAATTTAGGCGATCATGGAATCCATAACAATAACAAACACTCAAATTCTATACTTTTGATCAACACACACTTCACAATCTAACGGGGGGATCAGAATAACTGTCCCACTTACAATATAACAATTTATATTATATAAATAAGTACTACGAATAGCGTGTGTGTATATGTATATAATAGTGGGGAATAACCAGCAAATACTATGATTAAAACCATTAAATATCCTTACAAACCAGCAAAGACAATAGACATAAAATAACAACCATAACCTACAGAAAACATAACAAACATACCCTACTACAGAAACTGAAAAAACAAAAGCACCATCAGCAGAAACATCTTCCTCCAGGATCCACCACTACAGGTCGAGCGTCCTCCTCGAGCAAGCGGCCCAGAGTTGGGGGCAGTCTAATTAGCCAGTCAGAGGGTAAGACCCTGTCAATGAATTTTTAGCAACCCAGTCGGTCATTAAATTTGCTTCTATGAGAAGTCTTTCTTTGTTTTTTTTACCAAAACAAGAAAGCATCGAATTGAAATGAAATGAAAAAGAAGTTACAAAGGCTAAAGAGTTCCAATCCAAACAGCCAAAACTAAAGGACTCAAACCAGACTCAAACAAAAATAAACAAAAGAAAAGACATGCATATAAAAGATTAACATAACAGCATGAAAAACCACGAACGCCAACAAGCAAGAAGGCTTTAGTCTATGACGGAGCTCGATGAACCCGATTGAACAGGTAAGAGCAGTCCAATGAAGCTTTGCCGAACCATTTGGGCGCCAAATATGCTTCCATAAGAATCCATACAAAGTAATGGTTCCTGAACAAATTCCATGAAGGAAGAAACTCAAGGAGAACACTTATCATATAAATAGAAAGAAAAGCACACTCATCCCAGTAAAAGATGTTAGAACCACCACTCTAGTCCACGTACGAACAATGGTACCATACACACTGAACATGCTCATGATTTGCCAGAATAAGAAAAGTATGATTAATCACACTGAACAAGCATATATTACGCCCTATATAACCCCATTGAACAGACCCAAGATAGCGATTCTAACATTACTATCAAACAACTTTGCCTTTAGATAATGAAACACAAACACATCAGCCATCAAACACAGGGCAGAAACCTCAAACCAAACAAAGCTCTTCTTAGTAGAAGACTCAGCAGCCATAAAAATTTTATCAAGAGCTGACATTCCTTTTATTTTCAGCCTCCATTGCCAACCAAAACAACCAAACCAAGGACAACAAAGGTAATATTCCTTAGATTAAAGCAAGCTCCGATCATACTATAACTACATCTAGTCTCATTATAATGACAAAGGAGCCTTGCTATATCTAAATTTAACACTTCAATATAATTAACGATGCTTAACAAAGAGAATCCACCAACAAACACAATTCCACTACCCTTTTCAACCTTCAAGAACGAATCAACACTATGAGAATCAATATGAGCATTAGGAAAACTCCTTACCTCTGAATCCCCAACATTCAAAATCTCTTATGAAGTCCTCTGTTCCACATCCACTCTACCTAAGCTTCCAACGAATTGAACCGCTAGGCTTCCATCAAATTTCCATTGCGAAGCATAAGAATAAACAACAGGAAACCGAGTCTGTACCGCTCCAATCTCCCTTCCCCCTGAATCAAAAATGGAGTCATCGTCAGCTGCAATCTTCTCCAAAGCTACAGACATGAGAACAGAAACAACTACGTTGAGTTGGCCAGCGAGTTGTTCTTGGCAGGTCTTCTCAAATAACGCGTCCCAAGAGCCTGGAGGCACCTATCGGAGGTCACTTTTAGAGGACATCTCACTGGAGCAAAAATCGCAAACACCTAAGCGACCGCCCATTCCGCCACCAAGCTTGCCCCCATGTGATAGTCTCTTTAAAGTCCTTACCTGTGAGATTCCCTCCATTGCGACACAAACCAAGAGCACACCAAGAGGAGAAGAAATAGATCCTCCAAGGGAGAGGAAGAGGACGACCGCCCAACGAATTCCTCGCCAAAACTTGATGCCATGAGACTAACCCTAATAGAAAGGGAGGAAAAACCCTAGCAGAGTAGGGACATTCTATGAGAAGTCAATCACAGGAATGGTTCCTAAATAATTTCCTTGATTCCAACAAATGCTAAAGGATAGTCTCGCACTTCCAATCACCTGGAGAGAATCGGTGGTTGAAGGAGAATGATGGGCACAATTAAAGGTAACGGCTAAGTGCTGATTGATTAAACGTCAGTCAGCCAATTATTATAACTACTTGAATAATTATTGTTTAAAATATTAATATTATCCTGTTCCATTAAGTATGGTACAACTTTTGGTGAATAGAAAAATAATTATTTTTCTTTTAAAAAAGAACAGAAGAAGAAAATTATTTTCACAAAGATTGGTTAGCAAATTTGTAACGTGTCACGATTTTATCACCAAAATTAAATAGTAGACTGACTATGACTAACACAATACGACAATATGTTACTTATAATTTGAGTTTTTCTGCGAAAACAGACACAGATCATTGATGTAACTTATCAAATTTTGAGAACTTCATCTTCAAAAAAAAAAACAAGAACTTTAGGATAAAGATAAATGAAATCACAGATTTTTTGACAAAGTCTGTAAAAGAAGTGCGAAAAGAGGTAATTTTCAGATGAACCGAAGAAAAACAATTGAAAGTGAACGGTGGCCTGCATTGTGTTAGCTTTTAAATTTTAAAGCTTTAAGGTGTTGGAATTTTCTTAACCCAGCTTTTGAATTTTTGACTGAATAAGAGATATATATATATATATATAAAAGCAAGATCTTCGATCCTAATTGTCATGGAATATATGACCACCCACACACACATAAAGCAGAGACAATATATGATTAGTGGCGTTAACGTGGAGCAAGGAGCTTTCGACCAACATTAAGTGCTCACCAACCCTTTTGTGCAGAGAAAAAAGTTATTACCAAAGGGATACACAATTCTGGATGGCGATTATTTTTCAAAGTCTACTTTTAATTTTAATCTGCCTCAAAGACTGCGAGTCTTCCTTGCTACAATTTTAACTCTTGTTTCTTTCCGGAGAAGTAACCCATATTTCTCACTTACAAGTATGTATGTATGTACGTTGAAAATTTTTAAAAAGGAAAACTATTTTTATCGTATCGATCTTTTATACCTTTTATTTCTCGATCAATTCTTTTTAGTGCAAGCCGCATAAATTTGCCAGGTTTAACTTTGTTCCATACGGTGAGGCACGTAGATACAGTTAAACGGACTAGGAATTTGGAAATTCTCAATCTACAATTCCTTTCTGTCATATTCTCAATCTATTTATATGGTGGTGATGTTATGTGATACCTTAATTTCAATAACGAAATCCTGTAAAACTTTCTTGCCAATGTTACACTACAAAAAAATCGACTTTTCCGCGGAAAGTGTTTTTATGACAATAAGTTATCGTCAAAGAGTCGCCGCCGATTATGGTCGAAAGTATTGGCAGAAACAACAAAAATTACTCAAGTCTTTCCCTCGTGTCCCTTAGTGAGATTAGTTAATTATCCTAAAAAGGGTTTTGTTGTCTTAATGGGTTTATTTGTTGTTTAATATGTTGAGATGATTAATGAAGATTTACATTGTATGAGGACTTAACATTATCTCTATTGGATGTGCTTAACACTAATTCAATAATAATTGTTTTATTGTGTTGTGTTTATTTAATATATTGATCTTGCTTTCATCATAGATATTTAAGCCAATCTCACTGGATCGGGTGTGTTTGGGCAAGGGTAATCCTAGTTGAATGTGCGTGTGGGCCTTAAACTCTCGCTTTGGGCTATAAGAATCCAACAAATTAAATCTTTTTGGGCCAAACACTCTTAATCAATTCTAGCAGACACATTGTACAAAAATACGAGTTTCTAATGTGTGTAATAATACCTCAAATATGATAACATTCAATAGGAGCATGCATATACTTAATAACATGAAAATAATATGGCATTACCCATATATTGGATGTAAAAGTTACCCAAATTATGCAGTACGTCAATGATGTTGGGTTTACCAAAATATATTAATATCTCATAATATAATGAATTAAGATTGGTTAAAATATAGAAAAACTTCCTTGAATTTCGCTGTTCGCTGTCTATAATCTTCCTGACCATTACAAGTTTAAATTAATGACCGAAATGCCCTTATGGTATAAAAAAAATATTCGGCCCTCCATCATATTCTGGCGAAAAGGTTCCCATTTTTTCAGGCGAAAACGTAGACAAGACCTACCATTTTTTCCTGCGAAAACACAGACAAGATTTCCTACCTTCTTATTCCAGAAAACGTTGGCACACGCACCCATTTTTTCCTGCGAAAAACGCAGACTATCTCTTACCATTTTTTCCAGTGAAAACGTGACACCTGCACCTATTTTTTCCGACGAAAAGGTACTATTTTATTCCAAAAAAAAAAGTAACAAAAAACCCACATCAAAACCACAAAATCAATCCAATTGACGGTGGAGGAATCTACTTGCTTTAAAAATTTAAAAATCCTCCCAAAGCATCTCCCACCTTCTTCTTCCTCTACTTGCTTTTCTTCTTCGACCTCGTTTGTGTTTTGTTTTTGTGCTCCCATGTCACTGTTGCGCCGTCGAGGGAAAGCAGAGCCGAAGAGAGAAACTGACGGAGGTTAGTGCTTACAATGGTTGTGCCCACCGACAGAGGTATTCCTGATGTTGGTCAGGCAGTTGGATTTTGGATGGAGGATGAGAAGGGTAGATCCAGAATTCTATGGAATTTTATCAATTCCACGGGTGTGGCTATGGAATTCATTTCAACCATTTTTGATTGAATTGAATTTCACATGGAATTCAATTCAATCATACCAAATAATCATCTAACATGGAATTCAATTCCATTTCCATTTCAAACCCTTCAATTGCTTTTACCAAACGGGCCCTTAGATTCAGCTATCCCCACCCCATTTCAAAGAGTCCCTAAATGTTGCAGCTTGTGTGTGTGTGTGTTAACCCTTTATGCTACGTTTGGTAGCATGGAAGTGATGGGTTGGAATTGGAATTGTTGATGGAACTGGAACTGTGGTATATTTGGTAGGGTGGATTTCATTTCCATGGAACTCATACTTCCATCAAATTTGAGAAATGATGGTTCCATGGTGCCCCCCAAGGAACTCAGTTCCACCTCCATGGAATCCCATTTTACCCCTACGTTGTCATTGCCTCAGCTCCGCCGCCTTCACCAACCCACGACGCCACCCCTCCACGACGACGCCTCCACGACGCCACCGCCTCCACGAAGACGCCTTCATCTTGGTTGGACAATCTTCGCACAGACATGGACAATCTTCGCACAGCGACGATGAAAAGGCTGTTGCCTCGGGTGAAAAAACCCACGACGCTGCCTCCACAACTTCGCCGCCTTCGATTTCGCCGACCGAATGTGAAGATTGTAATCGGACGATCCCCAAATGCAGTAGCGACGAGCAGCGGCGATGAAGCGTTACCATTGCAATCTGACGATCCCCAAACCCACGATGCTACCTTCATCTTCGTCTCCATTGCAGCAGCGACGAGCAGCGGCGACGAGCATTCACAGCATCAGAATTTTTTTTTGGAATAAAGGATTTTTTTTGCAGGGTATATATGTATTTTCACATTGTAAATATAAATATTAAATTAAAATAATACCTCACTTCTTCCAACATACCAAACACACTTTTAATCTCACTTCCACTTTCAGTTTCGTTTCCAATTCCATCAAAATCAATTCCGCGTACCAAACGGGGCATTACATTCAACTTCATCAATTCTATGTGAGTCGGTGAACTTGATGACGACGTTGGTTCCTCCATGAAAAATTTGATTTAATCACTGAAGAAGAGTGGCTCTAGACGACAGTGCGTCACTTTTTCTGGCCACACTCGCAGGACCTCATAGCCTCTCACTTTCTCACCTTGTCATCTCCTTCAATATCCACCTTTCCATGTTCTCTCCTGAAGGGCATCCGAGTCCTCTGAAGGTTGCAGCCAAGGAAAATTGTTCTTTTTTCTGCTACGACGGCTCTACAATTGCAATTTGCAAGGAGGGAGGGAGTAGCCAATGGCGTCAGAGTGAGAGGAAGAGTGAGAGGGAGAGAACTGAGAAGAGAGAGAGGAAAGGTTGGAGGGAGGGAGAGGGGAGACGAGACTGAATGGTGACGATGTTGAAAAGAGAGGGGAACAAATGGGACCCACAACAGAAAAATGTAACGGACGTTCTGGGAGAGTCAACATATGCATTATTTTTCCCCTCTAAACCATTTCTTCATGTATACATGTACATTTGCACCCAAATAAATTGTGGTACGAGGTCCCCCTTCACTAAAGTTTTGCTGTTAGACTTGTAACTTTAAGTATTAACTTGGAATATTTTGACGTAGGAGAGAAAATGGAGTGGTTGCTATAATAAAGGATAAAAGGAAATCGTTCAGCGGGACTTTGCATTTGGAACAAAGAGAAGTAAATTTAATAAGCAACATTTTATATTTCGAAAGTTGAAGCGAAAAAAAAATGTAATCAATTTTCATATATGAACTAATATGTAAGTTAGGTGGTTCTCTTGGAAAAGAAGAAGGAGAGATAAGTATAGAGAGGAATTATATCCTGACTTTCATGGAAATGTTTTTAAAACTGATTATGGCACTTTCCCAAACACCCCACTCTTTTTGCTAACTTATAGGGGGTGAAAGGAGTAATGGTTTACTATCAAATTTTGTCTCTATGGATTGAGGGAGTAGTTTGAAATAAGAACAAATTGAAAATGATACAAGTATAGCTAAGTGCTCCCTTTAATTCCTATTCATAAGTAACATTTTTCTCATGGGTATGATCCTAAATATATACAACCCTTTTTCTTTGTTTAAAATTAAATGCACTTTTTTCCATTTCACCTTCAATTAATTACATACCTCTCTCATATTTTCTCCATCAAAGTGTTCTGAAATACTTGTATGTATTATTAATTATATATTGATTTATAATTAAGATAAATTAATTTGGAGAAAATGATAAATATATAATTCAATTAACTTCTTTAATTTCTTTAAAAAATTAATTTATTCTTATGTTAAGAAGAAGAGGTGGTGTTATTGAACATATGAACGGAAAGAATAAGGACAACCATGAGCTAGACGTTGACCTTCTGCTAAACCGCTAACGGAAGTATGTCCCTCTGTTACTTCGGTTTTGATTGCATCAAGATCCTCCAAAGCTTTAATGTATTTCTTATTTGAATTGAGAATAAAATTTCCCTCGATGGTTTGAAGCCGCAAAAATTCCCAACGGAACCAAGAAATCCAATTGTTAAAATCACGGGAAAGCCATGTCTCCATGAAGTTCTTCCTACGGGCTACAATTGATCTCGATCCATAATCCAAAGGCATTGGGGTACGAACTTCCTACACAATGTATTGCAGCCCCCAAGCGTCACATTAAGATTAGAAATTATGACAGAGTTAATATTAGAATATCTGAAAATTGATTACATTCGTTCACTTACATCCTTTCTTTTTAACTTTCTAATTTTTTTAGTATTAAAGGTTCCTTATTTAACTTTCTCTTCCAGTCCTAAATGTATAACCATATCCTAAAAATTTTATTTTAAGACTATCATTCAAAATAATTATTTCACCATAATTGGAAACTATCTTTTAGTTATTTGCATAACATGGAATTATTCAAACAAAATTGATTAAAATAAAATAAATTATAATACTTCATAGAAAATATATATCTATACAGGAATAAGAGAAAGGAAAATAACATAAAAGAGAGAGAACTGGAGGAGAATAGAAAATCTTGGGTCCTTTATTATAATCTTCTCTTTTGGCACTTGTTGCGTAATTTTAGTCATAGAATTTTATTTTAGTTCATGTGGGAGTCCGAACCTTTCATGTTTTGTGGGTGCCTTCCTTCCTCTCTCCCCCCGCTGTTCACAATCCACCGTTGTCACGCATTTTTTTCACTTTAGAACTTATATTGGTAGGCAAAACTACTCTCAAACATTAAACTTTTCATCGTGAAAATTGTTTTACTCACCCGGATCATTCCAATGATGTAATTTATTAGAGGATACAGAAAATCTTTGGTTTATGGTTTAAATCAAGTCTTGAGTTTTGACAATAGATAACTACGAGATTGTAGAGTTAAAATATTAAAATGTTTTAATTGGTTCTTTTACCAAATATGTTTTAATTGGTTTAGTTTTGTCTATTGGTTGATTGGAAAATTTTAAATAATTTTTTCTTTTAATTAGATTATTATTTAGGCAAATATGATTTTTGGACCAATAATTTGAATTTTATAATTTATTTTAGTAGATTAGAGCCTATATTAATTATTGAGTAGATTGGATTAAATGTTTACAATGATATATAAATACTAGAAATTTTTGGAGGAATTTCAACTGTTGAAATTTGGTGCTTTTGAATAGACTGAGTAAATAATTACATTCTTAGTTATTCTAATAAGTGAGAAATAATTTATGGAAGAAAGGAATTGAAATTTTAGCAAGTATTTGAAGATATTTGATTTATGTGATTTTTGATGATTCACAAAGAGGCAAATTGTGAGGATTTTTAGAGATGTGAGAAATTATTATTGATTAAAATTTTAACGAGTGAAGTATAATTATTTGATGATAAAAGCATGAGTGAGATATATAATTTAAATTATGATTTTAAGTGGGGAATCATTGGTTGAGAATAATACATACTTGGTCATAGTGTTGTTCCGATGTTGGAAGGAGACGCTGTGTGATTGAGTTGTCATCCCAATTTTGAAAATCAGCTTTGTATATGACATGCCATCCACACTTGATTGAAGATTGAAGAAACCACTTTTTCATCCGATTTTCTAAGCCAATAATAGTCGACGCCAAATGTCAATGGAATCTGACTGTACTCGCTTAATTGGAGAAAATGACTCAGTTCCGCTCTTTGTTTCCAAAACACGATCCAAAGGTGACTCGACTTTGTTTCTTTCCGATATAAACGCACCATCGCATCAATAGGGGCCCAAAAATAACGCCTTCCACCACTAAATAGGCGGCAATGTGTAGCAAAGTCAAATTGACAAAATGGGATAGTCGGAGGTTCAGTGGAATAAAACTAATCATGGTCCAGCACAAAGCACAACCCAATTCCTAAAATTTCTTCACAAGGAGGAGGCATGTCTACCATCACCAAAGCCTCACCTTTGTCATTCAGACAAAGATCATCTTTATTATCAAACCATGATGGTATTTTACTCCCTGGAATTGTCACCCCGAGAATTTCTCCTCGCATCCGACATCCCGCCTAAAAAAAATCAAATTACACACACACACACACACACTACTATTTCACTGTAATATAGCTAGCAATAGAATAGAATATACGTAAAAATCTATTTTCATATTTACCTGGTCAATAGAAGCAAAGAGATGTAATAATTGTTCGTCCGCCACTGTTTCCAATGAACAACATTCTCTTGCTTGGACTTCACGTAACTCTGGTGCAGACTGCGGCAATGACAGAAGTTCTGAACAGTAATTCAAACGAAGACTTCTCAGTTTCAAAAGATCAGTTATGCAGCCAGCAGGTAGATTCTTAAACTTGTTCCCACTTAGATCCAAACTCTCTAATGATCGTAAGCCACACAAGTAATTTGGAAAGGATCCATCATCAATATTGCGGTGGCTTAAATCTAATTCCTTTAGAGATTTAAGATTGAAGATTGAAGCAGGTAGTGTTATGCCCTTGTGAATTGAAGGCCCCCAAAATATGTGCTTCAATAGAAGAATTAACCTCCAAGAGTTCGATGTTGGCCTTTTGCACCCACCAAATGACAATCTCTTGAGTTTTTCTAAGCCACCAATGGAATAAGGTGCTTCTGTTATATTGGTTCCACTCGCATCAAGCTCTTCCAAGGCTTCAATTTCATTCAAATTTTGTGGCAACTTGGCAAATTTTTAGCACCCAGCTATATCAACAAGCACAAGACGCTTCAACTTGCAAATGCTCTGGGGAAGGCACACAAGGTTCTTACAGCCCCTTAACCTTAATGTCTCAAGACCAGTCAATGATCCAAGTGACTCTGGAATTTTCACTAAATTTGTCTCCCCAACGTCAAGTGTTCCTAGATTTTTCATACTTTCCCCAAACTCTGGCAGACATTTTAATTGGATGCACCCACAAAAAACAAGTTCCTTCATAGCACTCATTTCCAATTTCTTTAGACATCCGGATATGAGATTTTTGCAATCTTTCATATTCAACACTTGAAGCTTTTTGTGTGGTCCAATTGAAGCATGGAGGTCAACAAGAGCTTCACAGCCTTCAAGTTCTAATCTTTCCAGATTTGGGAGTTCAGAGAAATCAGGAGTCTCAATCAAATTTTTGGAATAACTTAAGTCCAAAAACTTCATATTCTTGCAACACTGGTCAAAAAAGTGTATGAGAATCAATGAAAAAGAATACATTGTGTGAGCTAGCACAATCAATTAAACTATATATCTATAGCATCAAAGCATAAGGATAATTGATCAAAAAAAAAGCATAAGATAAGGTATATATCCATATAACTTACCAGACTTTTATTCCAAAGTTTCTTTAATTTGCTATGACGCATTCCAAGATTAACAAGCTTATACAGTCGCTTTTCAGAAGGAAGAGTGTCTAAAGGATAATTTGTCCAATGAAGTACTTTCAAAGCATGAGAAAGACATTTGAGACCATGAGGAAGGTTGAAATCAGTTGAAGATACCATGAGTAGTCTGAGGTTACGTAATGTTAAAAATGCTTCAGGATTCCAGCATGCTTCACAAGACTCTGATGAAACCATGCTTTGTATTTCTTTTGTGCCCTGATAAAAAACATTACCCACAAAAAATGGCTTCAAAATGTATTGATAAGAAACTAATAGGATATAAAATTACAGAGCAATTAAGAGCTACGTTCAATACCCACCCAATTATTTTCTAAAACTTCATCAATGTCTTCCTTGGACCATAACCTACTACGGTTTCCAACATCATGAGGAGATTTATCTACAACAATTTTCCTGCCCATTTGTTCTAGCAAATCATGCATCACTAAGACATTGTCATACTCCTGTAGCATAGACTTTTCATGAAGAGTTGTTATTCCAATCTGTGCATTAAAACCACAACTTTCCAATATTTGTGTTATTTCATTTTTTTTTCTTGCCATTGAAAAAGCAAGCAATATCTAAAAATATTGTTTGTTCTGTATTGCTCAACGCATCAAAACTTATTTTAAGTTTCATAAAAATATCTTTATGTGGATCTTTCTTCAGCATATCCAAAGCATCTTTCCAGTCTGACACACTAGTTCTTCCACAGAAAAAAGAACCCAAGACAGAGAGAGATAAAGGAAGCCCTTTTGCATAATCACAAGCAGTTTGAGACATCTCCAAAAGATCCTCCTGAGCTTCGCCTCTTCCAAATGCTTTCTGAGAAAAAAGCTTAAGGGATTCATCTCGATCCATAATTCTAACCTCATGATCATATACTTTATGCACTCTTCGCAACAAGTCCAAATCTCTAGTTGTTATGATCACTCTACTCCCAGCACCAAACCAATTGGGGCTATTAGCCAAATTCTCTAACTGGCTTGTGTGGCTAACATCATCAAGAACAAGTAAAACTTTTTTATTGCAAAAACGGTTTTGGATTATTTTCTTCCCTTCGTAGTGGTATTCAATATCCATGCCTCTAATTTTGAGATGTGAAAGTAGCCTATTTGTAAGTGAACCACACCATCTCTTTCTGAAGTTGCTCTAACGCTGGGAAGAAAGCAATTAATTTCAAATTGGCTACCATATTTTTCAAGGCAAGCCCTAGAAATTGTCGTCTTACCAACACCCGGTAAGCCCCAAATTCCTACAAACCGAACATCATTCCCACCTATCTCCAAAAGTGGTTCCAATTGTTTTACTTTATCATCAATTCCAATGAGTTCTTCACTACATGGTGGTAGTTTGTCATGTAATTTGGTCCACATCTTTTCAACAACTTTGTCAATAAGTTCGGCTTCATGCCTGTAATTTAAAACAACAAATAAATGTCCATGTGATATATTTAACACAAATCACAGGTGAAATATAACTTTTGACGTTTTTTGTAATTATGATTAATTTTATTTATTTGATCAACAATATTTTAAACCATTGTGCACTTGAAACTAATTTTTTTAATTTAAAATAAGAAAATAGCTTGATTGCATTTAGATCTATATTGGACTATAAATAATAAGTATAAAATATGCATCACATAATTTTACCCAGTAAATAATTAACTTACCAATCCTTGCAATCCCAACCAGATAAGTCAGCAACTTTGGTGAGACAATCCCTCCATCGTTTCGTGATCTTATAGTCCCTTTGAAGCATTTGATGCTTAGCAAAAGCATCAGTGAAAATTCCTCTTTGGTGGCGTACATGAGATGGATCTACATCATAAAATATGGGGAAAACTTGCTGACACAAATTATCTCGTGAGTAGAGAATATGTTGGAGCTCATTTAAGCACCATGAAGAAGAGGCATAATTTTTGGAGAGAACAACAATTGCAAAATGCGAGCCCTCAATTGCTCGCTTGAGTTCTTCTCTAATGACTTCTCCCCTCTCAATTTCTTTATTATCTCTAAAAACATTAATTCCAATCATTTTCAATGTATTATACAAGTGGTCAGTGAAGCTTTTACGAGTGTCTTTACCCCTAAAACTCAAAAAAATGTCATATTTCCAAGTTCTTTGGGCTGAATTGGAGTTGGAAGAGTTTGAGGAAGATGCTTCTTGATCGCTTGCCATAAATGTTTGAGCGATCTTATGGAGTGTATATAATTTGACAAACCCAACCTCTACAACAACTAAAGAAAAACAAATCAAATATGAGATGATCGATCAAAATATACAGAAAAACGAAGTGAAGTGTGTATAAAACACACACATCTGATCCTATAGCTATATATAGGTGTCTGAACTCTAAAGATCAAAATATATACAAGGGTTCAAGAGTTTACCTTGCTCCCGGAATCAACAGTTTTCTTGCAAGTTTCTCACGAGGTCTCTATTTCTTTTCTATCTTCCTCCATTCTTTTTCTTTCCCTCTCTCTTTCCGTGCAATAAGGGAAGAGGGTTAAAGGCTTTACTTATTGAGAGAGTGAAGACCAGAGGGTGAGTGGTAATCAAACGTTTGGATGAGATACACTTATATTGAATATTATATCATAAATCTTAACTCTTTGTTTTTTTCTTAAAAAAATCATGAACAGGATCTGTCAAGGTATAGATTCCATGCTCCTTCATTTGCGACTCCACCACAGTAACCAGTTTGACGTATGTGACCGATAATTCACAATGGAGGCGGCCTCCACTTTTGACTAAAACGAGGAAAACGGAAAGAGGCTCCATGAACATGTCTTTTTCTCATATGAGAAGCAAACCCTTAAATATTGTTTTTCTTCCATTTCCATCACTTGTGCTTCATTTTCATATATTTTCTAATTAGGAAATCAATATTGGTATTATTAAAAAGCAAGTGGGGAAATCCTTGGTCTACAATCGCATTTTAAAAGGAAATCAATATCCTCAATTTGCTACTTCAACTTCTAATGTTTTGATCTTGTGTTATGTTTTTTCTTTTCTTTTTTTTGGGAAAAGTAACTGATATTTCTCCAACTTTCTTACTTACCAATGTGTGTGTTAATAGTTGATCCACAAGAATTAACTTTTGAACGTGAGAAAGTGAAGTTAATTAATTTATGTCATAAAAACAATCAAAGTGTTCAGAAAACAGACAAGCTAATGCTGTAAAGTAAATAGTGGAGATCTGAAGAACAGGGTTCACGCAACCTTTCAAATTTGCTTCAAGAAGATGGTGCAGTTGTCCCAGCGAAGAATGGATTTTAACAAGTTTTGTGCAACCTTCAAGCCTTTGAACATCTTAAAACAATTCTAGTTAATGTTATGAAGGAAGATTAAGAAATATCTGTCAATTTGTGATTGACTATTTCGCTGTAATTAACGAGGGCGTCATAATCTTCGCAATAGATTTTGTAATAGATTTACAAGTTGTGATGGTGAGTATTGGATTCAGAAAAAATACTTAAATAAAATTCTTTATATCTATTATGTAAAGTTATCCAATCACAAAATGATGATGCATTTACTACGTTACTGTCGACATTTTGCAACTAATCATATTTTTTAAATTTTTAATTTGAAAACCATATATCTTTTTAATAAATATTGTAATTTTGCAACACTGAAACTGTTATGCTCAGGTCATTTTTCTTACATAGCTAGCCAACAGCGCCAACCCAACAAAGTAAAATGATTTATTAAAATAAAAAAAATGCGGGTGCCAGATTAAAAATTTGAGAAAACATAAATATTTGCATATAATTCTCTCTCTCTCTCTCTCTCTCTCTTTTGCAATGAATGTATAATTCTTTTCAAAGTGGAATTTTAACAAGTATTGATCCGCTAAATCAGATTATGCCTCATCTCAATGGTATCATTAATTCTCATCCAAAATCAAATGGCAAAGACATTTAAGTTTGCATTATTTAATTATTCAAAAGTTTCATAATAGAGGAGTGAAGAATTTTGGCTGAAACTATCTCCTCTCACTAGCGTCTATCTTCTTCTTTGTGTCTCCATTTTCATCTACCTTGGCTGAAGAAGGTAGCAGTTTTTTGGCTGGATAAGCAAGAACTAGAGACCCGCTTTGGCACCTAAGAACACCGCATTAAAAAAAAAAAAAGGAAAGGAAAACGAAAAGAGGCTCCAATTCGATTGAACGTCTCTTTTTCTCATCTCAGAAACAAACCCTTAAGATTGTTTTTCTTACATATTCATCACCTGTGCTTCGTTTTCATATATTTTCTAATTAGGAAATCAATATTGGTATTATCAAAAAGCAAGTGGGGAAATCCTTGGTCTACAATCCCATATTAAAAGGAAGAGTTATCAGCAGAACAAAAAAAATTAACAAATTGAACAGTAATTCTCATATGTAATGGAATTGGGTTCATTATCGTCTTACGAAGAGGGCACGAACACTCTCTAACTCAGCCACGTCACTTTGTACAGTGGGACAACTATAGAATAATATACTCTTTAACGCAGGTAGCATGAGTCTTTTAAAAAAATAGCTGGACATTTAATTTGCTAAATGCATATAGGGTTAGCGTTTCATCCTCCAGTGTAAACACACCAATATCTCTACTTGCAGATCATCAATGGAATCCATTATCGTATGTCATTGCCAGAAAGTGAAAGAAAAGGTGACGTAAGAATGAAAGCCCATTTTCTTCCTTGTTCCTTCCATGCCCCTTGCCTCACGACTCCTTCCAATTAATTAAATGTTATTATTTACTCTTGCATGTGTACAAAGACCTGGGAAAATGAATGTGAAACAAAGGAAATACTAGCTACTTCCGACTATAACGTTTTTCTTTTAGTGAACCAATCGGTATCTGACCCTTGTTCTACATTATATTACTAAAGTACCGAGCAATTACCTAATCCTTTACAACCCCACCGCAGTAATCAGTTTGACGTATGTGACCGATAAAAATTGATAACTGAGAGTTTTTATTGATGGGTACAGATAATTGAGACAAATAATTCTGTCAACATTTTACAATGGAGGTGGCCTCCAAATTTGACAAAAGAGAGGGAGATGGCCCACATTACTGTCAACATTTTACAAGTAATCATATATTTTCTTTAATTTTTAATTTGAAACATATATCTCTTTTATATATTTTATATGAAAAAGAAGTAAAGAAACAAATGCTGCCATTGACTCTTGCATGTGCCCAAAGACTTGGAAAAATGAATGTGAAACCAAGGAAATACCCAAAGACTTCCAACTAAAGCTTATTTCTTACGCATAGGCTGGCTGGCTTGGAGGTATTTCTTTACATGCTTCTTCCCACATGACTTGGACTTGTACCACCACAATCAAGTCAACCTGGCGTAAAGACTCATGCAAGAAAAATATAATGACGAAACCGACAGATGTTACTGCCTCATTGTGCTAAATTTCTCTCCGTCCACTCTTCTTTTCAAATTTCACATTGTGTCTTAATTATTGCCAATCGTGGATTCACTGCGTCGCATTCCCCCTGAAATATAGTGGTAACATTTTAAACTTCACAAAACTTGCAAATCTAAAAGCCTTTAAACATCTTAAATGAATTCTAGTTAATGTTATGAAGGAAGATTAAGAAAAATCTGTCAATTTGTGATGGACTATTTCGCTGTAATTAACGAGGGCTATTGAACATAATTCATAAATCCATATCATGAGTTTTACAACAGAAGTCTTGTGTACCTCTTACCATAGTGTATCCTCTGAGCTTTCTTGAATTATTGTGAACGGGAATATTGGCACAGTGATGGACTGTTGAAACATCGTCACCCCGTCAGGGAATTCGTGATTGAACAAACAACTTTTATTATGTATGTCTTTTATAAGTAATGGTCTTCTCTTTATATAAATTCCCATCAAGATTCTTCAAAAGATTCAATGATCAGATACAAACCTCTGAACACAACTCTTCATTCATAATTCAAATAATAATGCGGGACACATCCGGTGATATTTCTTTATATAATATATAATATTTAAATAAATATAATATATATACTAAATATATATTAAATTTCTAACATTCTCCCACTTGTCCCGCAACTTAATATTATTTGGTAAGTAAGTTCATTTAAGTAACACTACATGAACTATGGCGACAAGTCCTCATTGATCAAGTATTGTCTTCCATAATCACAAGTAATGTCCTTACCTAATGGGGTAATTCTTTATGAATAAACCTTAATGTTTATTCAATTCTTACCTTAATATTTATCAATCTCATCAACATATATGTATACCAATAACAAAAAATATTGATAACAATAGATGAAAATTCATCACATCACATATCTTCTTTAGTCATATAATGGCTTAAGCCCTATATCAGGTACATGTACAACATAGTCTTTCGATTTCATGCATTTAGTCAAAGGATCATCTAGCATTTTCCTTATATATATTGATGTATTCAACCGAAATTTGGCCATTTCTAACTCTATTTTTTTAAAGATAAAAACTTTAATTCAACAAACCTACTTCGAGCTCCGCTCTTTCTGTTGTTGGCAATGACTACTGCAACTTTGTTATTACATAACATTCTAATTGGTCTAGAGATCGAATCTACAAAATATTATAATTGACTTATTGGTTATTAAAAGTATACTAAGTAATTTTTTCTATATCTTTATAAATTCTTTTAAATCACCTTTTGAAATTTAATGCATAATTTTATTTTATTTTGCAATGAACGTATAATTCTTTTTAGTTACTCATGTAGTATAAAATAAAAGGGATTTGAACATTTTTTTATATAACTATCAAATATCCAATACTGCTCCCTCGTATTGAAGTAAAGCAGCCATTTTCCGCGCGCGACTTCTATGCGGAGCCATTTTTATTAGTTTTTTTAGTGACACTCCAATATTTAAATGTATCTTGCGTAGGAAGGACTAGGGAGTAATATCTTGAATAAATAAAAAATTATTTACCTTCAAAATATATGAATTATGATGAAGGAAAATGCTTGGAAATACTCCATCCCTTCACTTCTAACTATAAAGCTTCATTTATATTCTAAATTGCACTGTAAACGAAATCTTGTACTCATGATTGGACGGAGGGAGTATTAGTTTCAAAAATTGTCCATAACAACTATACATATCCTACTATATGAGGTTGGTTATATGGATTAGGTCTCATTGAATAATTTCATTATTGAATGTCATCTTGAATCTTCTTATACCCCTTTTAACTTGACTCCAAACAGCTTGAGCTGCCTTTTTCACCTATATATTCATTGACATTCTTTATACATGTTCAAATAATCTTAAATGATTTTCTACTATAATTATATATGGGACTAGCAACAAAGGAACACTAATTAATGCAAACAAAGAGAAGGTAAAGCCCCCAAAAAATATCTTTCGAATTTGGAAATATAAAAAAGGTCATATGAATAGTAAAATGACAAATGAGGAAGAATGTATGGATTTGACATTTAATGTTGAAATAATCAAACTGACTAACAACTTTTTGAAATTTATTTACAAGTTTTGCAACGATTTTGACAACATTCTCATCTAGGTGCAAATACCTTTATTATGAGTTGGTTGACAACACTATTTAACATGTAAATACTTTTTTAAACTAAATGACAACTTATGTAATGATTTTGATAAGAATGTATTTGTTCCAAGTTAGTTGTCAATATTGTTTAATATATTGAGCACTTTTTTTAATTAAGTGACAACTTTTGTAATAGTGTTATATTAATGAAGATCAATTTGATTTTTTTCCATAAATATTGAAATGTTAGATTCCTATCTTCTCCCTCATATATCATTTTACTTATTCATGTGACCTTTTTGGGATTTTCAAATTGAAGTATTTTTTTGGGGGGATTTTCCCTTATCTTTTTTCCATTAATTAGTGTCATTTGTTGCTAGTTTTGCATATAATCATGATAGAAAATCGTTTGAGATAATCCGAAGAAGGTGAAGATAGCTTGTCAAAACACATTGCAATGCTGAGCAAGCACAATGATTTTGTCGCAAAGGGTCTGCAAGAATCTCCTATCATCCAAGATGTTTTTGAATTTGCATTAAAACCCAAGGCTTTCTTAATCGCATGGGAAGAGCCTTAAATAACTCGTACTTGTTTACATCAGTGGTGAGAATATCATAAATTTGCAGCAACTCGTTGTCTTTCAAGTCTGAAACTTGAAAGAGCTCTTCAAGTATCTTCTCAGCACTTGTTTTTTCTGAGTCTATTGCGCAAGTCTCTGAAATAGGATGAGCAAGCAGTGTACGGCCAACACGATGATTCCTCTGCCACGAAGGATCCTGCTTTGTGGTGGAAACTTGTATGCTATGAATTGAACTATCAGAACAAATCCTTCCTTCCTGAGACTCAAGAACAGAAGAGTGACGGCTAAGTAAAATCCACTAATACGTTAGAAGAATTAAAACAAATGGATGAGTATTTATTCCACTGTTTTTCCACGTTCATAATTTTACTGTCCCTTGTTTTGCAAGATGCAAGAGTTTAATTCTGCTGCATACAAGTCATTGGCTTAAGTTGTGTTTTTCTCGTTACAGATAAAATGGAGTCCTTGTCATTTCTTATAAATTCCATACCTGAGTGGCCACACTCTCGGATGGATGGCTGTGCGATGAAGAATGCGACTGGGCTGCCGTGGATAGAGGCACGTTATTACCCATCTTCATGAGATTACTCACTGTCATGGCCTTTAGAGGCACGTTATGAAATTGTACCCAGAAAGGTGACAAGTTGAATCTCCCATCTGATAACACCATATACTCTGTCCACTCTTGGATATTCAGTAGGCATCCTGAGATGTACCAACGTCTACCTCTTAACACCCTAATGAAATCGTCATCCTTCCCAAAGGTAAACATATATGCATTATCTCTTAATTCAAACATATCCACATCTTCTATCAGCATATTCCAAGCCTGTTTAATCATGCCCATCACTTTGTGCTGGTTCAAAACTTCCTCTTTCATTAACACTCCCACTAGTTGCCTCTTTCCTCCTCTATAACCACTACAACTTGTCCAATCCAATTCAATCGTTATTCCTGCCTCACCTCCCTCCTCTAAGTCAACCTAAAAAGAGGAAAACAGAACACCCACAAGAGAGAACTCTTGGTCAAATTTATAATTCAGTTAAAATGAAAAAAATCTCATTGGATTAAAGAGTGGCCTAGCCCTAGCGTACAAAGCTCCAATCAGATGAAGTTTGGAGAGGGATAAATGTAACAGCCTTATCCCATTGCAAATGTTTTTTTTTTTGGGGGGGGGGGGGGTGTTCTGTTTCCATGATTTGAAACCGTGACCTCCAGTCACATGACAATAACTTCATTGTTGCTCTAATGCTCCCCCAAAGAAATCCCAATGGATTTACCCAAGAAAAATTTCACAGCAAGTTCATGATAGAACCACAACTGATCAAAATCTATTACCACATTAGAAGACTTTCAGCAAGAACAACCAAAAGAATCTAGCATATGATGTACGTGAGTCAGAGTAAGATACACAAGAGTGCTTCTCAGTTGCTGTATATCAATGCCATACCTGGTTAGTCACACTCTCATATGGATGGCAATTTGATGAAGAAGATGAATGTATGGCTGTGGTTGGCACTGCAATAGTTGGATCAAACCCGCTATGGCTATGCTTGCATTGGCTGGAGCAGAACAACCATCAATGTAACATCATCAAATCACAAGCTTCAAGAAAAAAATTCATAATGGAAATTGAACTTTGAAATTTATTGTATAGAGACAATTGTCATATATATATATATATATATAATGTTACCTTGCATTGTCAATATTATAATCAATCTGTAAACCATGTAAAGTGCCTTCCTTTTCTAATTCTTTGACTATGGTTTGATGTCTCCCACTCACTGAATCTTCAGCTTCATAGCGCCCCGTGTTTTCCTTGCAAAAGAATGAACCAGTTTTGAATTGTTAGAGATTATGCCTCAATTTCCTTTATTTAGATCTTGTATGCCATATTTTCTATTGTATTCTTCTCTGGTTTCTCTATAATTTCTAATTTTTGATTTTTTTTTCTTGAATCCTAACAAATAAAGGACTGAATTTGCTCTTTTTATCTGTGGTTTCTCTCTTATCTGAAAGCTTAGACATGAAAAAAGGAAGGAAAAAAAATTGGCACGAATGTGACTCACTTGATCCAGGTTTTCTTGCAGAGTTGAAAGAAATTTTTCAAAATCTATTTTGTTGATGACACGCCACCCAAACTTGATGAAAGTTAGTCCATCATTCTTTTGAGCTTCAAATTTCAAGAGAAGCTGGTTGTCATCCATCGATAAGCACGAACCACTTTGCTTTCCAATTTGCCCGAACAGGATCCACAAGTGAGGAGAACTTATTCCCTTTTCATGTTTTCTGCCCCTTTCATGAAGGAATACGACATCTCCATTGGAAGCCTTTGCATAAAAAGAGAGTCCAAAGGGATTTTGCTTGGCCTCAGTGGAATAAAACATGCCATCATCTAGCACAATGCACAGCACAAATCCAAGCCATAATTCACATGGTGGCATGTCTATTGTTATTGAACTTTTAGATTCCTTATGCAGGGCAACACATTTCTGGTTCTCAAACCATGATGGTATTTCCCTCCCTGGAATAGTGACTGAAAAGGTTTTTAATGACAGTGATTCCAAGGGGTCAGCATTCAATCTATGAGATAGCCTTTTAACATTTAGTCCACCCTGAAACATAAATTTGCATATCTTATGTTAAACAAAATATAGGTAACAAAATGACACTTGGATTTGACATGTGGGTTTATTGATGTGTACCTGGTGAAGTGAAGTAAAGAGATGTAATAATTTTATATCTGACAGAGTTGTCAGTGAAGCACAATCTCCTGCATCCATTAGATATAAACCTGGTGGAGGCTGTGGCAACAATTGAAGCATTGGGCAAGAATTCAAATAAAGAAATTGTAGATCCAAAAGATTAGAAACGCAGCTAGCTGGTAGATTTACAAACATGTTTCCACTTAGATCTAATTTTCTCAATGATGATAGGCCAAAGAGGCCAGAAGGAATGATTCCATCATCTATATTGCAGTAGCTTAAATCTAATTTTGTCAATGACTGAAGGTTGAAGATAGAATCAGGCAACAGTAAGTCCATGGCACAAGAACATCCATGAAATGACAGTTTCTTCATTCCTTGTAAATGACCAATAGAAGAGGGTATTTCTGTTATATCAGTTTTGCTTGCATCAAGAATTTCCAAGGCTTCATTTTCATTGAGGTTTTCTGGCAGTTTAGAAAAAGTTGAACAACCAGAGATATTGAGAACTTTCAAGTGCTTCAATTTTTGAAAGTTATGGGGAAGGCCAACAAGATTTTTGCAACCCCTTGAATTCAAAGTTTGGAGACTAGTTAATGATCCAAGAGATTCAGGAAGTTTGGCTATACCTGTCTCTTGGACATCAAGTGTAATGAGATTTTTCATATTTTCTCCAAATTCAGGAAGATATCTAATTTGTGTGCATCCACAAAGAACAAACTCCTTCAGAGAATTTGTGTCCAGTTTTCTTGGAAGGAATTTAAGATTCACGCAACCTTTCAAATTTGCTTCAAGAAGATGGCGCAGTTGTTCCAGCGAAGGATGGACTTGAACAAGTTTTGTGCAACCTTCAAGAATTAATCTATCTAAATTTTGAAATCCATAGAACTCTGGACTTTCAGTGAGGTGTTCGGAATGGCTCAAGTCCAAAATCTTTAGATTCTCCATAAACTGGTCAAATAAAAGATAGGGTAAATCATCAGCTATGAACAATCACATAGCCGAATGAATTGAGTTATACGAGTGTTTAAATTAAAGTATCTTACTTGTGTACCGTGAGAAAGTCGCTGTATTTTGCTATTGTGCATCTTGAGATATACAAGTTCATAAAGTTTGATATTCAATGGAAGATCTCTTAGAGGATATCCATACCAATGAAGAACTTTTAATGCCCACGGAAATCCCATGAGACCACGAGGAAGATTAAAATTACATGATATGATGAGTAATCGAAGCAACCGCATTCTTAAGAAAGATGCTGGATTCCAATCTGCTTCATCTATTGCAAAAGTAAAGGGCAAAACCACACCTTCCGTCGCCTTAGTTCCCTAATAAGAAACATTAGTCACCAAAAGAGTATCAGAAGAAGAAACATTAGTACCAGTTTAGGTCCTTTTGAACAATAAAATTTTCAAAAGGATTTTCATCCATTCTTCCTATAGAAGTTCATCTGAAAGAAATTTTGTAATGGCATTGTCAGGATTTCTAGAACATTAATTACTCACCATATTTCTATTCAGCACTTGATCGATGTCAAGAGAAAACCACAATCTACTGCGCTTTCCAAGATCATCACGAGATTCATCAGAGACAATAAGTCTACCCATTTCTTGAACCAAATGATGCATCTCAATGTACTTGATATTGCCAAGCTCAACTTCAACCAGCAATGATTTGTCAATAAGATTTTTCATGCCAATTGTTGCCTCAAGACCACAGCTTGTTAATATCCTTGTTACTTCATCTTTGCCCCACATGTTGAAAAAACATGCAATATCTAGAAATATTGTTTTCTCTGCTTGGTTTAATGCATCATAACTTAATCTGAGTATCTTAAAAATATCATTATTTGAATCCTTTCTCAACATATCCAAAGCTTCTTGCCATTCAATCTCCCTTCGTCCGGAAAAGAACGAACCCAAAACACAGAGAGCCAAAGGAAGGCCATTTGCATAATTAATTACCGATCTAGACAATTCCAACAAACTCTCTGTAGGTGGCTCTCTTCTAAATGCTTTTTGACGAAAGAGTTGAAGAGATTCAGTGTTGTCCATTGGTTGAACCTCATATATTTCATCCACTCCGTGAGATCTCAGTAATTGAAGATCTCGAGTTGTTATGATGATTCTACTCCCATCACCAAACCACTCATGGCTTGCAGCTAAATCCTGTAATTGGCTTATAAGATTGACATCATCAAGGATAAGAATAACCTTTCTATTGCGGAAAAGGTATCCCATTGTTTTCTTTCCTCCATGCTTGCCTTCAATTTGTAAGTTTCTTATGTTGAGATGAGAAAGCAGTTGATTCTGTAAGTGAAGTAGGCCATTTCTTTCAGAAGCCTCCCTAACATTGGCCAGAAAATAATGGAAATCAAATAGGTGATGGAACTTTTCATAGAGAGCTCTAGCAAGAGTGGTCTTCAACACCGCCCATTCCCCATATTCCTATAAACCTAATATCATCCAAACCTATCCCCAAGAGTTTAAGCATTTGGTCTACTCTCCATTCAATTCCAATCAGTGGATCACTCTCACTCACAGGTGGAAGTTCGGAACGAAATTGGTCCCATAAATGTTCAACCACATTCTCAACAAGTTCTGCTTCGTACCTATAAACACAATTATGAAACATATGATAATATTATATATTTGATACCACTCACAAATAAATTATATATTTGGATTAACATGTCATGCTAATTACTACCGCCTCCGATCCTAAATTATATATTTATCTCTTTGAAAAGAACGTGACGGCACATGCACATTTCTTGTATGCGCCTAAATATGCATGCAGTGCTCAATGAATTGATACAAATTTAATATAAAAGTGATTCAATTTCATTTTTAAAAGAGCTTACCCATTTTGACTGGAATGAAAACCAGATAGATTAGCCACTTCTCTCAGAGAACCCCTCCATTTTTGCACCTTCGGTTGGTCTTGTTGGAACTTTTCTTCAACTTGGGCGAAAGCTTCACCAAAGCTGTTTCGTTGGTTTCTCACATCAGATGGATCTACATGATAAAAGGTGGGGAAAACTACTTGACCAAGTTTATTTCTTGAGGCAAGAATATGTTGGAGCTCGTCTAAACACCATGAGGAAGAGGCATAGTTTTTAGAGAGAACAACAACTGAAAAATAAGAGCCCTCAATTGCTTGTTTGAGTTCTTCTGTAATGACTTCTCCTTTCTCAAGATCTTTATCATCTCTAAAAACTCTGAATCCACTCCTATTTAATGCATGATACAAATAGTTTGTGAAGCCTTTTCGAGTGTCTTCACCCCTAAAACTCAAGAAAATATCATACTTGCATGTTCTTCGGGTTGACTCGGAGCCACGAGAGGTTGAGGAAGATGCTTCTTGGTCACTTGCCATAAATGTTTGAGCCAACTTATGGAGTATGATTTGATGAATCAGTAATGTTACAACCTACCCTCAAGGGAAACAAATCAAACATGAAATGAAAATAGGAATTAAAGAGTGGTGCATGTTCTAGATCAGTAATACACTGGAGAATCTAAACTCCAATGCTTAATATTTACATACATGTATACAATACTTGAAAAGTAAGAAAGCATACACGGTTTGAAAGCAAGGAGATAATCTGCAGCATGGGGCCTTCCCCTGATACACTCCTATGACTTTTCCCTTAATTATTGTTTTTCTTACATTTCCATCACTTGTGTTTCATTTTCATATATTTTCTACTCATACTCTAGGAAATTACTATTTAATATTATCAAAAAAGCAAGTCCGGGAAATCCTTGGTCAACGATCCGATAATAAAAGGAAGAAGTTGGTTGGCAAGAAAAAGAAAAAGGAAGTTATCAACAGAACAAAGAAAATTTAACAAACTGAACAGTAATTATCATTCTCATATATAGTTGAATTGGGTACAATATCATCCTACACAGAGGACCAGAACTCTCTCTAACTCTGTGCCACGTCACTCCGTACAGCTGGACTACTATAGAATAATATACTCTTAACATATGTAGCATGAGTCTTTTCTATTCTCATGTATATAAAAGTAAATGGGTCAGCTTCTCATCCTCCAGTGTGAACACGCGAATATATCTACTTGCAGATCATTAATGGAATCCATTATCGTATGTCATTACCAAAAAGTCAAAGAAAAGGCAACATAAGAATGAAAGAGCCCATTTTCTTCCTTTTTCCTTCCATGCCCCTTCCCACACGATCCTTCCAATTAACTACAAGTGTTATTGACTCTTGCATGTGCACAAAGACTTGGAAAAATCAATGTGAAACCAATGAAATACTACTTCCAACCGTAACTTATTTTTTCTTTCTTTTGTTTTCTTTATAAATCAAACAATATCTAACATCTTTT
Organism: Vachellia pachyceras; assembly: GCA_025593235.1. NCBI lineage: Eukaryota > Viridiplantae > Streptophyta > Magnoliopsida > Fabales > Fabaceae > Vachellia > Vachellia pachyceras. Next base: position 3,848 of record JANTPZ010001381.1, on the reverse strand, counting down.
CTAGATCATATTATCAAGTATTCAAACAACTGACTAATTTGATTCACCGGAGTTTTGACCCACAATGAAGGAAACCTCGCTACCTCCAAATAATTATTGTGGCTGCGTACCCAGGGTTGGAACATAAAACCATTGGTTAAACTGGAATGACCCATTGCCAGTTGATTCAAACACTTGGTTGTCAACTCTAACTTATTTCTTACACATAGGCCTTGAGGTATTCTTTCCATACTCCTTCAAGCAGGACCGCGATTTGAAGCACCGAAGTCAAGTCAACCTGGTGTTATGACTTTGTGCCTGTTTGGGAAGCCATTTTCCCAAACGGTGCACGTAAATCGAGACAAAACCATCTCGAAATCTGTAAAAATCATCTTGAAATTCATAAAAATCATCTTGAAATCCGTAAAACCATCTCGAAATTCTCAAAATGCCTCAAAATCTGCAAAATCCATTTTCACAACGGAGTTCCCAAACAAGCACTTTGCTTTTAAGAAAAATAACTAATATTTCTCTTACTTACAAATATATTAATAAGGGTAAAGTAACGTCCATTATCATGATGTTATTTACCCAATTGCTTTTAGTACCCATACGTTATTCTTTTGATGCTTCACTAATCTTATTTATAATGCATCTATCACCCTAAATTTAAATAAAATGAGGGTGATGGATATAATAAAAAATTAATATCAATTATACATCGTAAATAAGATTAGGGTGTTGTGAGAAATAACATTAGGGTGAGAATTTTAGAAAGTCACCTTGCTTAATTTATTTTATAAAAATGATCAAAATCTTTTGAAAAAAGAGAGACTGATCTTATAAGAAAATAGTGGAGCAGTGAAGAACAGGGCATGAACAGAGGAAATGTTGAGTATGGTGAAGGAGGAAGCTATAATTTGAGAGATTTAAAAAATAAATATATCTGCACAAAAAGAATGCAGTACAAGTTATGGTTTACAAGATGTATTCCATCAGCATGAATATGCATCCAACGGTACAAAATAAATCAAATGACATTTTGATTCATCTCCCAATCCAATTTCATTACCAATCCATATTAAACACGAGCCTAAAACAATGCCAAGTTAGCGAAACGATTATTGTCCCAAAACCTTGCCAAAGATTACAAATTAACTATAATTTCTTTTAATCTGGGTTGATATCCAAAGCTTTCTCAATAAGGGAGTAGGAAGAGCCTTAAATGATTCATACTCTCTTTCATTCCCAGAAAGTATTACATAAATTTGCACCAATTCAGTTTCTGTTAAGTCAGGAACTTGGGAAAGTTCTTTTAATATCTCCTCCGCGCTTGTTTGTTTAGAGCATAGCATGCTAGCAATGGAAGCAATACTAGGCTCAAGTGTATCACCAGCAACATGATTTCTCTCCCCTGATGAAATCTGCTTTGAGGCAGGATCTTGTGTCCCATTGATTGAATAATCAGAGAAAATTGTTTCTTCCTGTTACGAAGAGAATTGAACCTCAGTAAGTTGACCCTGGCAAATTCTTACTGCAAATCAGGCATGGAATCACAACTGAAGAAAACTCTATGGGCTGTTTGGTAACCATGGGCTTATTTTCATAAGCACGTTTAACAGTGCTTTTCCGCAAAACGAGACAATCTCCTCCACATATTTACCTCGGCTTATGTGAATAAACACTTATAAGTGGCTTATGGCAATTTACCAAACGGGCCCTATATAATATTGTAAGGATTTCAGGCCAAAATGTCCCTAATAAATCCTACGTGTCAAGTACTTGGATCAGAGGCAAAATATTGTAGAGTGCTTGTCAGATCATAAAAATGCCATACCCACTCAAAAAGACAACAATTTGATGAAGAAGGTGACTCTGTGATGGCTGGGTTCGCAGTTGATGTAGAAAAGTCATGGTGGCTATGTTTGTATTGCCAGCAGCGCAACCGTCAACGTTGCAACATCAAAAACAAAATCACAAGTATAAATTTCATAACAAGAAATCAAAGTCAAGAGAGCACACTTTCTAATTTAAAATCATGACCTAAACTTCAAAATAATTCTAACATGATATGATCATTTCTTACACACGCGTGCGCATCAATATATTTCGTACCATGCACAGTGCGTAATGAACTTCTAATTTGTCTTCCTCTTCTAAGCATAGAGAAGATGACGCCTGAGACATTGCTTCACATCTATCGGTTATAATCTGCGACTTCTCATTTATTGGTAACAAACTCCATTTTTCTTGCTCTTCAGCTTCAGAGCACAATGTTTATCCCTTAAATTCTTGGGGTAATCCCTAAGTATACATTTAAAAAAAAAAGATATTTCATAATTTGTTAAAATGGCATAAACTATGTAACTAAGAAGTAAGAACCCCACGTTGAAATGTAAGAACAAAGTTAATGCATAAAGTATATTTGATTTGTTGACCTCTTGGTGATCCACGAGCCTCAAAGATAAGGAAAGTTACAAAGGCAAAAGCCAATTAATTAAACACTGGCAGTAGGACAAGAATTATAGACCACAAAGGGATCACGTTGAAATATCAATACCGAACACAATAAGCATGTAAAATGTGGAGCTTGGTTTGTATGGATCATGAGCGTCAACATGTTGAGAAAGCCTCATCGAGACAACAGCATATATGTCTGTCATTCAGGATGATATATAGGACCTTTTGCAACATATATGGTTAATTAGGTTCCCTGACCAGAAGAAAATATATTATGACGTCGAGTGTAGAGAGAAAGCAACTTACGCTATCCTTGGGTAGTTCTAAATCCCCTTTGGGAATGAAACGCCATCCGCACTTAATTGATGGAGGCTGCTCCCAATCAGTACAAAATTTCAAGCGAATCTGACGGGAATTCCTTGATAGTTCATCTCTGTTTTCCTCTTTAATTTTCCAAAACACGATCCACAGATGGCAAGATATTATTTCTTTTTAATGTTCACGTGTCCTTCCTGGAAGGGATACATACTTACCATCGGAAGCTTTCAAATCAAAACCCCAGCTAGGCGAACAAATCTGATCATCAATTACCGTGCACAACCCTATTCCAAACCATTGGCCTACAGGGATGTCTATGGTTACAGAAGCTACATGCTTCTGATTCAGAGGAAGATGATTCTGATTCTCAAACCATGATGGTATTTCACTCCCTGGAATAGTCACAGACAAAGTTCTAATATTTCTCCTTAATTCTTCAGCATGTTGGCCATCCTAAAACCAAGAGATCTATCATGTCACAAATTTAGTATAGTTAACAGACATGCATGGATTTGTGTAGATGGAAAATATAAAGCCATATATGTACATACCAGTTCAATTGAAGCAAAGAGAGGCAACAATTCTTTATCTGACAAGGTTCTCAATGAACCGCATTCTCCTGCATCCATTAGATTTAAACCTGGTGAAGGCTGTGGCAAAAGTTCAAGCTTTGTGCAGGAATTCAAATAAAGGGACCGTAGATTAAGAATGTTAGAAATGCAGCCATGAGGTAGATTCACAAACTCATTTCCACTCAAATCTAATCTCTGCAATGATGATAAACCATTGAGCTCATCAGGAATGAACCCATCAACAATACTGCAGTAGCTCAAATCTAATTCTGTCAGTGACTTAATATTGAAGATAGAAGCCGGAAATGTTAAGGCCTTCTTAGGAGGTGAATTCCTCTGAGACATTTGATTCCATAGAAGAGATAAGATACTTGAGTTGGAAGTTGGCCTTTTGCATCTATGAAACGCCAGTGTCTTCAAATGTTTTAAATAACAAATAGAAGAAGGCACTTCTGCGATAGCTGTTCCACTTGCATCAAGCTTTTCCAAGGCTTCATTTTCATTAAGGTTTTCTGGCAA